>JABCKJ010000076.1:0-69628 GCA_018850815.1 Asterophora lycoperdoides
ATTGTGGCGAGGTGGACTATATATACCTATGTAAGGAGCTTACATATGACTTTGTAAACTTTTCCAAAACGCTGATGCAGCTCCTCCGAAATTACGCGCGCGAAGTTGCGCCTATCATGTGACGCTGATTCCTCCTAAGCCCGCCCAATGTGCGCGCCTTGTGCGCGCCCCACCTGGATCAAAGCTCGATACTCTTTCCAGGGTTTCCTTCAAACACCCATCACGGCCCTCTTACCCCCTGCCCTCGCCCTCAGATCCTTCCCCAGCCTTGTATACAGGTGCCCCCGTTCTGCTGTGCTGACCATGTCCCTCAAGTGAGCAATTTCGACGCATGGGTGCAAGCAACCTGACCCAGCTCTGTTGACAGAGTTGATTTTGGACCCGGAAAGTGTAACTTCCCACCATTGCCCGTGATCCACGCCCCTGCGATCGAGCTGCAGGTGTTCACCCACCGCAGCTACTTCGCGAGACCCACACACATCTTCGAAGATCACCCCAACGATCCCAGCCCAGACAACGAAAAGTAAGTGCATTAATGTACTTGATGTACTTCTGCTCTGCTGTGGCCCGTTAAGCGCCCTGTGTTAGGTTTGAGCACCTGGGCGATGCTGTTCTTGGGCTGTCCGTGACCAGCCTCTTGATGCAATTGTATCCCGGTCTACGCGTCGGGCCTTCAACTGTATGTTTCCGCGTTTTAGGCTTTGAATGACATGGCTCCTACATCGCATAGAAAATACGGGCGCTTATTGTCGGCAACGCTACGCTCGCTGAGATGTCAGTGCCTTCATACGATAATGCTGCGGCGCATTTCCAACTTACTGCTCCGTTGCTATAGATCGCTGAAGTACAGGCTTCCAGATCGGCTGCGCCTGCACCCCGCACAGGCGATTACTTTACGTGCTTCAACACATGTTCAAGGTGAGCCTAGGCTCATGTACTTATACACACCTCAAATCATATCTGATGCACCTCCAGCCGACGTCCTTGAAGTATGTCGTTAGCCCTTGCGCACACCTATCCACCTCACGCCACTGACCATGCGCTACACAGTCCTTCATAGGTGGGCTCTACCACGAACAGGGCCTCGACGCCGTGCGGGGATGGCTTGACCCCCTGTTCACCCCTTACGCCACAGCCGCCTACCAGCTCGTGCGCACACAGCACGGCCTCCCGGCGCTCCCGACACCGTCCTCGTCGCCCCGCTCTTCCAGCCTTCCAGACAACCCGCACGCACTCGCGCCCATGACGACCATTGGTCATCTTGCATTATTCAACCAGCACCTCCAGAAGGCGAACCGCCAGGTCGAATGGATTTACTCGGACTCGCTCGACAACGGTGACGGGAAGGGGGACGTGGTGGATGCGGAGCTGGTGAAGGGCACGAAGACCACGCCAGTGTGGTTTGTTAAGGTGCTAGTGGATGGGGAATTCTATGGGCGGGGAAGGGGCAATACGAAGAAGGCTGCAAGGAACGAAGCTGCGAAGGTCGGGCTTGAGAAGATGGGAATTTTCGTGTGGTGAGTGCCAAGCTGGGGATTCTTCGCAGTCCTCCTTTGCCACCGAAATTGACGTTGTCTGGTGCAGACCCCATTCTTCGTCGCTATTTATCGTTGCCCCTGCATGGTTTCTCCAGACTTGTGCTGGATGCGCAATGACGCCAGCTCAAGTGTGTAGAGGTTGTGGGTTGGGCGCAAGTCTCTGGTCTAGCCTCCAGTGATACTTACTTGGATCAATATCCTTCCTTGCTTGTTGTCAATACTCACATACTTACCCACTCAGCTGTTCCTTCACTGTCTCCGTGAGTCAGATTGTTTGACTCATGAAGCTGGGTCCCGGCGGAGCAAGTCCTTACAAGCGGAGCAAGTACGCGTGGTAGTGCTTCTTGGAACCTTGGGCGCTGCACCTCTGTGTTTCCATTTCTCATGTCATTATCAATCAGGCAATGAGAGGTCATGTCAAGCATGTGAAGAAAAAATAAAGAAGTCGACTGTATTCCCATACATAGATTAGAGCTCTAATAGACTCCTGAGCCAGTGGGTAAGTAGAGCAATGCACAAATAAACGTGCATGATGGACGGCAGGAGGAGTGTGCAAAATACACGGAGGTGGTATGAAATCGTCCGAAAGAATATGCATCAGGGACGAGTAGATTCTATGCACCACTGTAGAATCTCCAGCCAAAGTAGGCGCCGAGAAGGCCCAGAGGCACAAAATACATCAGACTGTTGTATCACGTAAGTTGAGCCATAGTTGAAGGCATATTAATAAAACATACTTTGAGCCTTGCTCAACGGCACCAGACACTCGGGCCGCCTGTGCGGCGGCAGCGCCCGATTTGAGCTTCACACCCTATGTTTTTTTAGCACGGGTATTGATGGAGGAAATCCAATAGTCGCGTACAACACCCTCAAACTCGCCGACCAACATGTCGGGAAGCAGTGCGCGGGCCTCGTCAGAGTGGCCGACATCCTCAAAGGCTTCCGTCGCATCCTGGCCTGTAGAAATGAAAGATTGTGTGAGCGTCGACCGCAAGGGAGTCCAAACAGATGCCACGTACCACCCTCAGCAAGAATAACCTCGTCTCCTCCTGGGTGCTATTTGGCCAGTGTACTTAATAACGGGGCTCTACAGTGCGCAAAGGGTATACACACCTCGTCAATGAATTTCGTGCAATCGTAGACTGCATTTCAAAAGCAGTGAGCCTACAAAACGAATGCGTCTGATTGGCTCGCGCGCCTACCCTTTCCCTGGATGAGGATGTAGAAGCTCTCCTTCGTCTTGTGTGCGCGGAGGTCGTCGATGGTGATTTTGGCGGCCATTGTAGGGAGAGGAGAGAACAGAGGTAAATTTGGTGAGGGGGTGGGTGAGAGCAATTGCAACCCCACCTTTCCTTATAAAATGTGAACAAATTTAATTTATTCCCACGTACCTGTCAGGGCAAAAACGAACCATCCCGTTGAATCCGCATGCATCGCCCACGGGGCTTCGCAACTTGAACTTGGCGCAGAACGGTGGTGGATGCACCAATAATCAGGTCGGAATTATGGATGTTGAGATTCAATGCGCAAGTCGACGTTTCTTTGTGAAAAAAATGACATTGGGAGACAAGCTATGGAGATGTCTACTCGGTTTAGTACTCGAATGGCCATGGACACAACTGATAACAGTTGGACATTCAAGCGTGGACCAAGGAATGCCACAAAGGTTTCTCTTCCACACACAAGTTGAGGTAACGAAGGCACTGTAGGCCATGTCCCTAGGCATTGGAAAGTGGGTTCGTAGGAGGAAAAGACAAGGAACACAGGGGATATAAAACTATTGAATTGAAAGGTCGACGGGATGCAGGGACTTGAGCGAATACATGTTTATATAGGGCGGGTTCAAGCTCCGCGTAAAGCAGAGCCAAACAAAGCTAGTGGCTGAGGCACAGAGGCAGCGCTGCCAACGCCCTCAGCTTCCTACCATCACCATCCATTACGCAGTCAGCGCCTCCCCGCTGCGTCCCTCCTCAACCCCCATGGACGGCGGCTCCTCAGATATTCTCGGCGGCCCGACTTCTCCCAATGCGCGCGACACTCAGTCTGGACGCTGGTCAGGTCTTTCCTTTGGAGTAAAATCTGCTTTCGTCACTGCATCCTTTCTGGTCCTCTATGTTATCGGTATTCGCGCTTGGGAAACATTCCTTGTATGGCGGGAGAAGGCCTACAAACTGTACGTCATTCTCGCCCTGCGTTAATATTCAAATCTGATTTACTGTTGCACCTTCAAGGTCAATGCGAAGGCGACATGGCATTCCGGACAATGATCATCGGCCTTTCAACGTAGCGTATGCTGCCGTGGTTCGCGCACGTAAAGAGAGAGAGGACGCAGCTAGAAAAGCGAAGCTGCACGAACTGGTTCAGGATCAGCAGAGTGCACCGCCCAATCAGAACATCAGGCAACGCCAAGGTATGGGACCCCACTCGTCATGCGTGTAATCTTATCTGACTCGTTCTAGGCTCAGCGATCCAACGCGACCAATCAATGAAGCCAAATCGTATTCCTGGACGATACGAGTCTGTTCCATCGTTTATCCCCGCAAATGCGACCAACACCAACAACTAGTAGGTCTAACTCATCGAACCACACCTGAATTGCTGCTCAATTGACGCAATTCTTTGCAGCTCTTATCCCTCGTTTACATATCCACCCAGTGCTGAAGATCGTTACAATCCTAACCCAGTCGCTCACATCGCAGAGCGGGAAGTTGACAATAATCCAGCGGGCTCTTCGCTTCGACCTAGCCGCAAATACATTAACATGACCGCGGAATGGCGCAAACGTGGCTTCGACAGTAGTGGATCCGGTGAGATCGACCATACCAAGACGACCCGGGTAGACGGCGACCAGCTCATTGGCGGCGAGGAGGAGGCCGAATGGTGCGAAAGGCAACAAGTACCACAACGTGGTTCGAAACGTGTGCTTGGAGACGACGTGGATGACGATGCTGCATACCCGTCGACACGCTCGAGAGATAAACGCCCCCGAAAATTTTCGCTCGAAGAAAAAACCCAGTACATCAGTGAGGATATGGACATCGACGAATATGAAGACGAGGTTGCCGACCTTAGGTCTACTGCGCGTGGGACAAAACGGGATCGCACTGAGGCTGGATCTACTTTCGGTGGCGATGATGACGATAGCGCAGGTGAGGCCGAGGCCGAGCAGGACTCGAGAACAAGCCGGCGTCACCGTAAACGGAGAACTTACGCCAAACGCAAGTCGGATGTATCGACGCGTGGTCATAAACGTCGGAATCCCGAGGTGGGAGACGAGCCCAGCGATATGGAGGATGACGACGGCATGACCCTCAAGGTCTCGCGCAAAAAGAGGGGGAAGAGATCAGTCTCCGCCTCTGAGCAGGATGAGGAAAGCGATGTGTCTATGGATCACTCGCAGACGTCCTCCCGTCGAGGTTCGGGTAAGACAAGGTGTATCGGTGATGAATGGGAGAGCAATGGCGTGAAGTACAAAATTGGACCTAACGGCCAACGCCTTCGTCAAACCCTGGTCAAAAAGGCAAGGCAGAAGTTTAATATGGTAAGTTTATCCCGCGACTCTGTTGTACTTTTCTGACAGTGCAACCTAAGCCCGCAGATTCCCAACATCCGGATCGTCAAGCGAACCTTGAGGTTTGTATCGAGACATGGCTCACCGAGGATGAATACCGAGAGGCGAAGGACCAACTTCTTTTGGCTTGGCAAGATTCGAATAAGTCATCTGCTGAACCGGAGAACCAGGGAACACCCTCACGCGACTCTCAGGTAAGAAAAAAAAATCACTGATACTTTCCCGGTGCCGCGTCAACTCATTCCTTCATTATGAAAGGAGCTATCTACTGTGGCGGGCAAGGACCTTCTTTGGAAATCGACGTCAGCTTCCACACACGGAACGACTACACCACGACAGATCACCCCACCCCCAGGTATACCTCAGTTAAAGCAAAAAGACCGCGAGCTTTATAACCAGTCGATTGCCGCGAACGTCGGTCTCCGCATCAATCCTTTCCAAACGCGCCTACCTGGCAAACGCATCACTGCAACAGTGCGCGTCTCGTCTACCTTCAATGGCGCAACCACTACACCTGGTAGCCCCGCGTCCCCGAGCTTGACTGATAGTACCAACGGCAGTCCCCGACACAAGATGTTTTCCAAATGGGAGAAGCAAGATCTTGAAGCGAAGGCCATGAGAAAGATGAGGGAGGCCAACCGCAAAAAGGAGGAGATGGCGCTCAAGCTCAAGGAGGAGAAGGAGAAAGCTGAGAACGCTAAGAAGGCTTTGGAGGCTCCCAAGGTCGTTCCGGTGATTACGGTCACGAAACCTGAAGAGGCAAAACCACCTGCTGCAGCGGTATCTAAGCCTGGAGGATTCTCTTTCGGGCCTCTTCCTTCCACAGATACTGCTAAAACGGACGCTCCTGGTCCTAGCGTGGCAGCACCTCCACAGCAGCCCAAGCCAGCCGACAAGCCCGGGTCATTCTCGTTCGCGCCTGCAGCTCAGTCCTTGGCTAAGCCTGCCGCGTTCCCTCCCAGCAGTACCCCGCTCGGAGGCCAGCCCTCAAAGCCTGCTGACAACCCGTTCGCTGCGAAAAAGCCCGATGAATCGACTAAACCACCAGCGTCTTTCGGATTTTCTGCACCTTCAGCACCCTCGTTCAATCCTACATCTACCACTGCACCTCCATCGGCTCCTGGTGGGTTCTCCTTTGGACCCGCGCCTTCCCAGCCCGCGCAGCCGTCTGAGAAGAAGCCTGAGGCCCCGGTCCCTGCTGCAGGTGGCTCCCTCTTCTCGAGACTCGCGCCTGCCAACGCCGCTCCGTCACAAAACACATCTCAACCCCCATCGACTGCCCCGTCATTCTCATTCGCAGAAATTCCTGCCACCGCCGCTCCGTCACAGCCCACATCCCAACCCCCACAAACTACCCCTTCATTCTCATTCACTAAAACTCCTGCGGCAGAGGCTCCCAAGCCTACATCTGCCTTTGGCAACCTGAGTGCGCTCAAGAGTGCACCTCAAACCACGTCGCAGCCTGCCCCCTCGACTGCCCCCAAGTTCAATTTTGGGTTTGACACTAAACCCGCCGGTGCTGCTTCTGCTTCTGTCCCTGCACCTGCTTCTCAGCCCCCTTCCTCATCCTTGGGCAGCGCGCTTGGTAATCCCGAATCGAAAGCTGCGCCTACTGGCTTCGGCTTCAATGCTCCCTCCACTGCAGGACAAACAAGTACGGCCACGCCTGCCGCTCCCGGAGGCGCGACAACTACGCCGAAGTTTAGCTTTGGGGCTCCCCAAGCGCCCTCATCACAATCTGCGTTCCCTACTCCAAGTCCATTTAGTGCTATTTCCGCCACTTCTACGGGTACGTCGACGACGCCGGCGTTTGGTGGCTCAAATCCTTTCGGCGCTAAGCCCGCGACAACTGCATCGTCTACCACGCCCGCCGAAGCGTCGACGGTGGCGCCTGCTCCTGCTCAGTCAGCTTTTGGTGGATTTGGAGGTGCCGGAGGTTCGTCGTCATCAATTTCAGCATTCTCAAGTGCTTCACAACCATCGGCTGCTTCGCCTTTCGGTTCGACCAATCCTTTTGGGGGAGGAGTCGCGAATCCCTTTGGAGCTTCCGCGGTCACGAAGATGCCTGAGGCGCCCAAGACAGCACCGTCGTTCTCTTTTGGGAACACAAATACTTCTGTGCCCACTACTACTGCTCCTGCTTCTGCCAACGGCAAGCCCTTGTTCTCATTCGGAACCTCTAGTTCGACACCAGTGTCGTCTACGACCGCGCCTACAGCAGGTGCGTCGCCAGGTTTCAGCTTTGGCGACGCAGGAAAAGCTCAGGCAGCGCAATCTGCGCCTGGCACGTCAGTGTTTGGGAAACCATCCACTGGGATCGGTGCTTTCGGTTTCGGCGCGACGGGCACCACAAACGGTATGACGAGTGCGTTTGGGAAAGCTCCTAGTTCGACGGGACAGCAACAACAGTAGTAGAAATCTCAAGGACTCTTTTTCAAGTTATGATGTGTATATCAGCGTACAGTACTTGTGCAGAAAGGCCTAATGTACATCGGTTTCCCCTCCATGTCGTATGATTCAAATTATATTTCTTGCGGGGAAACGCCTAGGCCAAGCACGCCCCACGGAGGCTGACAGATCTGTCTCAGAATACTATAACTATAGTTTGACCATATTCATATTCAGACGCCTTGCAGCCCCAGGTCTTTGCTGCTCAACGTATGCTTGCTGCCAACATCTCCGAGACTCCCCGTCCTCGCCCACCTGCAAAGGTCCGTCGATCGACTGCGGCGGCTTCCACCCCCCCGCCGTCGTATGCTACAGCGTTCGCCCTCACACCTGAAAACAAGCCCCGTCTGGATACCCTGCTTGGGTCCCCCATGGCCGCCACGTTTCAGAGGGTAGGATGGGACATCGGAGCCAATTCTCGCCAGGGGTCACCCGGGGCGGCGGAGGAGGACATGCAGTGGATGCACGAGCGGTCGCGTGAGGAGCTCTCGGACCTGCTCGTCAAGGCAGATGATCTTATCAAGGAACGGGAGAACGGTACCGTCCACGACATCTTTATACACGAAACGACCTGACTGACCGACATGCTTTTTTTACAGAATTGGCAATGGCTTCAACGATTGTTAAGGGCCTGTATGACAACAACGTCCTGCTCAAGACAAAGCACCAGCATCTTCTCGCACGCCTCCCCTCGAACCAGAAGTCCCCATCCCCATCACCCGACATCATTTCTCGCACTTCGTCTCGCTATAGTGTCAGCCTAAGCCGACCTATATCCGAGTTCGACTCCTCTCCCGTCGCGTCCACCTACAAGGGTCATGCGCGCAAGATTTCCGTGTCGCCGGCCGAGATCTCTCACCTCGCGGACCAGAATGCCGAACTCCTCGAGAAACTTGAGCGGTTAGAATCCGAGTCCCTCAGCGCCGACCAGTCTGGTAGACGTGCGCTGAAGCGGCTGGAGAAGGAGATCACAACATTGCGGGAAGAGCTTGAGAAGACGCAGGCCAAGAGTGAAGAGCTAGAGCAGAAGACCAAGGCTAGCTTCGGCTGGGATTCCGAGAAGGTCCTCATGGAAGTCCTCAGGAAGAAGGAGGAGAGGGAGGCAAAGTTCAGGGCAATGCGGAACCTCGGCCAGGGCAAACAGGACGACGAAGACGACACATCTGAAATCCGGGACTTTGCACCGGAGAGCTCGATCCCTGGGATGCGCAGCTCGTCTTATTCGACCCATTTCACTGGAGACACCCCAAGAAGGTTCACATCAACCCCTGCTCGCCCTATCTATGCGCCTGCTCCTGTCACCCCGCACCCGGAGTCCAACCTCATCGCCCAACTGCTCCAAAAGATCCAAGAATTGGAGGAAACCAACAACCACATTTTGGATCAGCAGTTCGAGACGAAGAATCAGCTCATTGCCATGCAGAGGGAGACAGACCACATCAGCAAGGTGTACGAGTATTTTTCGGATGCGAACATTACCGAGGTTCCGGCCAACGACTTCGACGACTCGTTTTCTGGCCGCGAGCCATCACACGACGAAACTATTCGCTTTAAAAGCTTCAGACGCAACCTCGAGGGGGATTTTTCAGCGTCGCCGGGATCAAGCCAGTCTTTGAACATTCCCATTGTCGTCAGGTCTCGCAAATCTGTGGTGGGTCTCTTCGATGACCCCGAAGACGGTGCTAATATCAAGGGGGGGTCGACGCCCGACAAGTTGAAGGCCTTCAACCTTCCGATTCCTTTCGCCTCCGCCTCACACGAACGCCCCGGCCACCGCAAATCTCAGTCGGTTGGAAACAATGGCTTGGCTTCTCCCGCGTTATCATCTTTGAGCTTATCAGCCTCTCGGATGACCTCGCAGAGCCCATTCAACAGTCCTCAAACATTGGAGAAGGAACTGGGTGGCGACTTCAATGACTGGGGCCCCAATGCTTCCAGAAACCACTTGCGCACGAGCAGCCTGTACGACCTCAGTTCAATATCCGCGCCACCTTCTCCGTCGCCAACGTCCCAAGATCGTTCACGGAATATTGGGTCGCCACACGAGCCCCGCGACGTACTTCCTACCCCTGTGTCCATGGGAAACACCGCCCTCCACCTCTGTGTCGAGCCTCCGACGCCTGACAAGGTGCTCTCAGTCGGAAAGAATCAATCCGACGCGTCTGGGAAGCAGCAATCGTTGAGGTATCATCGCATGACGGAGACCGTCCGATCGCGCACGAGCCGCTGGGTGGATGGCCGTTTCAAAGACACTCTCACCGGTAAAATCACAGTCGATATCACTCCCAGTGCCGACGTTAGCCGTGACGATTACCAGGTCTCGCGCCCACCAACGCCCCTTCCTCTGCGCCTAGCGAGTGCATTCGAGGAAGTAGTCGACATTGTCACTATGTCTGCGCGCCCACGCGCAGAGGGGCAGGAGGTGGTCAAGGCGTTGGATGGCAAGTCGGAGAAGAAGGCTCGTGGGTTCGGCACGATCATGCTCGAGCTCTGGCTGTGGCTCCAATTCGTGGTCATCATTCTGGTTTTCCTGTGGGCGATGGCGAAGCGCGGCCCGAAGTCGGTGCTTGGTGAGACGGCACATCGGAGGACGGTGTCGTCGTCGCATTGAGCGACGATGGGTCGCTTTTAAGTAGCGGCCCACTTATGATTAGCATCATTTATCATATTTCTCTCTTGATACCCAGTGCCATGTTGCCAGTTTGTAGATATCATTTACTAGTTTCCAATTGACTGACTACCTTGTCATGAGGCCCCGGGAAGCTTCCCTACCAAGTATAAGTGTGTATGCGCGACAGCCCCTCAAAAGTGGGCCTCAATTTTTAGGTCTAAGACACGCTACTACATGGTAGCCTGAGGGCTGGAGGAGTATGTAAATGTAAATATAAACTTTGCAAGCATGATGCACAGTGCTGTAAGTGTGCTCCGAAATATATGTACATTATTTCGGCGGTACTCAGTACTCAGTATCCTTACCTCTCCGCCTGGAATACGTCGTCATTTTCGCATAGGGAATCATGTCGTCGTCTACTTACATATACTCTTGAAGTTGAACCGATCGATCAATCAAATTTGTCACCAAATTGCCAAATTAAGGTTTGCTCATTTCTTCAGCACGACTCCAGCATGAGTTCCACATCATCACGCAGCTCCAGCCCGGAGCTGCCCTCTCCTGTCCCAAAAAAAAGGAAGAGAAAGGATGTAGAATCCCTAAAAGATGTGTTCGCCAGCGATTCGGACTCCTCAGACTCGGATAACGACGATGCAACCCCCGACGAACCAGTCCTCTCCCATGCCGAACGACGGAGACAAAAGAAGGCCGATAAAGCAAAGGCTAAAGAGGCTGAGAAGAAGGGATCGCCCACCAAAAAGCGGAAGCTCGAGAACGGCAAGTCCGTCCCTGTGCCGGCTGCTAAACGGAAGAATTCCGTGTGGGTGGGGAATATGTCATTCAAGACGACCCAGGAGAACCTCAAGGCGTTTTTCCAAGAATGTGGAGAGGTCGTACGGATATACATGCCCACAAAGCCTGGTGCGAATCCCGCAATGAAGCCGGAGAATCGTGGGTCAGTCGTTTTCTCAAACTTTCTGGTGATGCATTTACTCAAAAATCCAGGTAGATTCGCGTATGTCGACTTCGCAACACCTGAGGCAAAAGCGGCCGCCATTGAACTCTCCGAGAACCCCCTGATTGGCCGCAGGTTGTTGATCAAGGATGGTGAGTCGAGCCTGTTATCTACTCTCAAAATTGATACTTGATGGATCTTGATTTCTAGGCGACGATTTCTCGGGACGACCTGCGGCAGCAGGAGCAGGAGCTGACGCCACAATTACTGGTGCAGTCACGCATTCCAAGACTGCGCAAAAAATTCTACGGGCGCAGAAGCAGTCACCTGCACCTACTATTTTCTTGGGAAACCTTGGCTTTGAGACAACAGAACAGGACATTCGCCAGTTGTTTGAAGCTCACAGGCCCAAGGAAAAAGTGAAGAAAGTCGTGACGGAAGCACAGTCAGATGAAGAGGGCGAGAAGGAGGAAAAGCCGAAAGTGCCAAAAGATGTTTGGCTGCGGAAAATCAGAATGGGAACCTTCGAGGACAGTGGTGCTTGCAAAGGGTATGTTTGGTCCCTTTACACTTGTTGCTTCGACTTAGACTTTCGTAATAGCTTCGCGTTCGTTGACTTCACCTCCGTCGAGCATGCCACTGCTTCGCTCATCAATCCCAAAAATCATCAATTAAACGGGCGCAAGCTTGTTGTGGAATACGCAGGAGCTGAGGCCGTGCGCCGGGGTGCGCCCAAGGCGAAGCGGGAAGAAGGCGCTGCGCCGCCTAAACAACGAGAGGGTCCTCCGCAAAGACGCTTCGAAAAATCTGGGCGTCCTGAACGCAAACCGCGTCAGGACTGGCACAACAACAAGGAGGATGAACACGTGGATCCCGCTACTACTGCTGAGACCGAGGCTGAGGTCGCCAAGCCACGCTATCGCGGAGAGGAACGAGGTGAAGGACGGAGAGAGAAAGGACCAAGGTCGCGTCCGAAACCAGGAGCGGCGCTCGCGCTCGCTAAGCGCGAGTCTGCTGCGATCGTTCCCAGCAAGGGAAACAAGATTACCTTCTGATTATATTTCTTTATCCACTACTCACTTACCAGGAGGGATCGATTGTTGTGCGAAGGATCACTGGATTTTCGATGTCTCTTCTGTGGAAAATCCGTACAAAGCGCAAGTATTCATGGTCATCCGCTCATATGGCGATTCTTGCGGCCTGTTGCTCAATTCGCCACGGAATGTCGCCCCAATATTAAGTATCGTTATCGTTGAGCGCTTTCGGACCACGGGCGCATCAGCATGCCAGTGTAGTAAGACATTCAAAACCCAGGATTAAAAAGTTTATGCGCAAGTTAGTACCGCAGATTGATCACAAAAAGGATTTCTGGTGCATATATGTGTAAGAAAAGTAAATAAAATGTAGACGTATGGCACGACCAGTACGAGAGACAGAAGAGGTGAACCGCACTTTCCTCGCATGAAATCAAACACTCCGTAGCGAATCAACCAGCTCTGTGTTTGGTCTCAAGGCTCATCGTCATCATCAGCCACCATGCCCACCTCGTACTCTCCGCACACATCCCATCGCGAGCCCTCGGCGGCGGCGGAAACGTACTTGACAAATCGCATAACGCGTTCATCGCGCAGAACGAGGAGCAAACGGTTGAACCCAGGCTGGACGGTGAGCAATGTGCTTTCCTCCTCCTCCTCCTCTTCTTCTTCTTCTTCCTCCTGAGCTGTCATCTCCAGATCACCATCGCTTGGCGGGGGACTTGGAGATGCTTTGCCGTTGCCGTTTGCTTTGCCATTGCCGTTTGCGTTGCCATTGCTGTTGCTGGACGAAGCATGCCCATTGCCGTTGGAGGCAGTGCTGTTCGGAGCTGACTTGTTGCTGGTACCGGATCGATACACCGCGGGGTCGTCTTCCTCGTTGTGAGGGGCCATATAGCACTGCACATTCACATATCAGTGAACCGTTGAGACCACCATAAATGAAGAAATACTGACCTCCCAACCTCCCCATTCCGCTGCCTGCCATCCCCTCACATCATCCAGTGCAGACGCCAGCGAGTTCGAAGACCCCTCACCCTTGTCATGCTCCTTGGCACCAGGCGTCAGGCCCAGGACTACGTCTAGCCTTACCTCCTTCTCTTCGCTTGTAGCTAGCGTATAATCTAAACCTGGCCTGAACCGCCTCGCCTCCACTGCATAGCTCAGCGGCAGCAAACGCGAGACCACCGCCAGCCACGCGCGGAACGCCGGGCTTGGGAACAACTCATCCTGAAGACTGCGCAGAATCTCGTCCGACGACGCTTGCGCTGCGCGGGGGCTCACCGCCTCGGCGGGGGCACCCTCCTCATGCGGCTTCAGCGCGCAGTATCGCCACTTGTGCGGCGGGCCTTTGACGGTCCATGCCCCTTGGGTGCCAGATATGTGTGCCGGAATGCGGCCCGCGCGGTCCTCGCCGAGCCCATCCTTGGTGTCGAGCTCGCGTAGGCGCGGCTGCAGAGACTCGGCGAGGGAGTTGACAAGGAAAGAGTGGAGCTCGAGGGAAGACTCCTCCGCGAAACGCGTGGAGAGAGTTTCCATTGTGCGGGGCTGCAGGTAGACAGGATTCAGGAATTCAGAGAGGAAGCCGACGTGTTCTTCTGAAAGGGCGGTGTCCGGGTGAGGTGCTTCCGGGACCTCTGGGTAGTGCGAGAACACCGTCGATGTCGAAGTCTACGAGATGTGGGTTAGGATCAAAATAAACGGGAATAGGAGACGACACGAACGAGTTGCTCTCTAGAGCTTTTAGTTTCTGGAGGAGCAGTTTCGGGCACATACCCTTCTTCGCCTTCTTGGGCCGCGTGAAACCATCCGCTAATGCTCAGGCGTTCTCTTCCATCTTCTCCTTCGCCTCCAACAACGACTTCCTCCACAGAGTGGAAACTCCTTCCTGGCTGGACTTCGAAGAAAATAAACTGGTTCCAGCTCGGCGGGATAGACTTGGAAGGCATCGATTCAGGTTCCAGAACGCCGTCCCCATTCGTCCTCACCGGGTAAAGTTCCAGTGCACCTCCCCAGTCTTTCTGCCAGAAAGTGTAGTGCGGAAGAGGCATGTAGAGAATGTAGGAGACGCGCCGTGTGCCGATGACGTCGTCGTGGTTAAGGAGGTGGCATCCTTTGGTGTAGGAGTTGACTGACATGTCCTGCTTCTTGCCCGACAGAGGGCCACAGCCGGTGACCGTCTGTAGGAAAGTCCGGAATTTGGCAGAGTACAAGGCATCGCGAAGAGTGAGGAGACTGGGAAGGAGAGAAATTTGTGATTCGGTTAGGTAGTTGAGTGAGGCAAGGTCTCCCGTCTGGTTAACCTGCGAAGTTGGTAGACTTTGAGCACAATTGACCGAGATCAAAAAAATCGTCCACACCTTGTAAATGTCTGTCTCCTTCTCTGTAAAGCTTAGCTCGCTCAGACACTCATCCTTGACCTTTTTGAGAAGCTCATCCTGGAACAGCTTCTCCACAACGGCATATTTGAATGGCTCGTTTGCGGCGTAGCCAGCATGCAGTTTTGCGGTGTTGTTATGATCGAAGAGGTCGTTGGCAAATTGGCATGTGGGATCAATAGTTTGGGAGCTCAGAGAGGTTTTAGCAGTGGTCGATGCAGACCCGTTGGTATCCTTCGATGTAGGGTGCGATGTCTTCAATCTTTTTTTCGCGGAGTCCGGGGAAGGCGAGCGGTGATGTGCGCGTGCCATGTCACTCAGCAGCGGATATTTTGGGGATAAGAGGAGACGGCAAGAGAGATAGTGGGAGTAGAGGAGATTAGAGATGCACTGGGGAAGGTTTTATAAAGTAGTGTCGAGGCGCATCTACTCAGCGGAAAGAAAAGTAACCGATCGAGTTTCGACTAGACCCATGGACGAGGCTCGTCTGGATTTCCACGATCATCATCTCCTCAGCTCGAGCTCCTGCTGAGTCTCAATGCTATGAAACTGGGGCTCAATGTACGTCCTGGTCGTGGGGCACACACAGTGCAAGAAAATCTGGAAACCGTCACTGACATGTTCAAGAGCAGCTCTAGCCAAGCTTGTCATCTACTCGAAGGCAAAACCAAAATTGACTGCCTAGATGCCGCAGGACCCACATGTCCACGTTTGTGTCCAATCGGACGCCCTCCAGCCTCGTCTCCCTATTCGCTGTACAGCTGATGGCCTTGGCGCCCAATTCTGGAGGCTGGAGCCGTCGAGTGAACCTAGATGTGACCCAGAAATCTGATAACCAGATGTCGGATGTCGACGCGTCGGACTGGCCAGTCCCTTGTCCGCCAGTAACAACATTCACACTCTGTCATTATTGTCAAGCAATACCGGCCACCATTCGTTGCTTTGAATTGATCTTTCCCATGACCCTTCACTGCTAGCGCTTATGTGGGACTTTCATTGGGCACTCTCGCCTTAGTTGTTCGGATATGTCTGTCTAGCGAACAACACTAAAAGCTACCGGCGTCGCGCAGATGCCAGCGGGACACTAGGATGTCATGCGGCTATAGTATAATAATGTGGTATCACTGTTATCAGGTATATATTCGATACTAGCATCCTGGTCGCTCATTTCCATGTATTCTCGCTGACCGTCTCTGCTCCTTCTCTGCTGCCTGGTCCTGGAAGCGGGCCAAGCCGGAAGACCTTAATGTCTCAGAACGCGGTGACTGTATTGTAGCGGAGGCAGGATCCTGGGCCGGGGCCCACATTCAGGTGACATTCAGGCGGCTGTCGCAAGTCAGTACCACCGCCACCACGGCTTGGAAGTTGTACACAGCATCGCGGTTGCAATGTGCATTCAGCCTATGATACTATTTATGTATCTGAATTTCAATGTTTGAAAGAGGCGCGCGAATTACATAAAATACTTACATCCATGAATAATCTCGTTTGAAAAATTGTTTCTGACGTCGACAATGGACATTACAATTACATTACAATGAGGAAATGACACATCGACACGCCTATAAGTCACTAGATGTTTCGCAGATGACACTTGAGTCTTAAGACACTTCAACTTCAAGGAGAAATGGAATGACCCACGGAAGAATGGAATGACCCATAGAAGAATGGAACTCTACTCTATGGACGTTGCATAGGTGTAGTCAGAAAACACGAGAATGTACTTAGGGACCTAGATGAGGAAATACAACGTGTCACCCGCATGAAACTACGTTTAGGAAATACGGACGGGAACGGGAGCGGTGAGGGCCATGGTGGACACGGTGAGAGTCGATATCGCAAGTGAAGTGAAGTGACAAGGGCAAGAGGATATTGGCATAGTAAAGGGGACATGTCGGAGGCGCGGGGTAGTGGGCTTGTATGTGGAGATCTAGACCAATGTGAAGAGCGCAGATGGATTCCACGTCGTCAGCGGACATTTAAAAAGAAAAGTGTGATAGTTGGGTGTTATGGTGACAAGCGCCAACCAGCGCATGGAAATTTGGTGGGTCGGAGATGGAGGAGACGATGAAGCGTGCAACCGGGGGTGAGGCAGATTTCGGTGGATGGGGTGTAAAGATATATCAAAAACAGAGAGAGTGAGGAAATTATAGACATACACGGCCAGTGATACGACGAAAACCTAGTAAGAAAACCAGAAGACTTGACACAGACAAAGGCTACACCTTCGACTTCGCAATTCCACTGTACGGCGGTAATAGTCCCTCATCAGGTAGGATGGGTAAGCGGATTGTGCCAGTCCGTGTGGTCGACGAGGAGCGCGATCGGTGTTGGGCATGGCTGTGGCTGTGGCGGCGATGCCTGTGCGGCCGGTGTTGCTGTTGCTGCTGCTCGCAGGAGACACCGTCACGGTTCGACTCCGATCGCGTCCGTGCATGGCACCCAGACTTGAGTGACGGTGGAGCGTTGGTGGACACCCATGCCTCGGTCGCAGATTCACGAACACCCTTGGGTAAAGAGCTGATAGGTACAGGTGCATATACGAGCTCGACATCGTTGGCGTGTTGGGCCTCATCGCCCGTGGGAGGTAGCAGATATATCCGCTGAAGGGTGTTGGAGTCTTGGTGGCGAAAACGAGAGGTAGAGCGCGTGTAGAGGCTTGCGTGCCTTATGAGTTGGGAGTATAGGTTGGAGACGGCCAATAGGAAATGAAGCTTCAAGGTCGAGTTCAGCGAGCGTCAATAGGAGAACAAGGACAGCCCTGACGCACCCGAATAACGATTACAACAAACATCAGGACAACAAATGCTAAGACAGCACGCTCCAGCCATCGCTCACAGTTCTCCAAATTGAGGCCCATTTCCATCAGATCTCGTAGGAATTCTGGATGGTGGGACAGCTCTTCGCAGATAGCGGCGCGAGCGGAGGCGTGGAAGACAGCGTATGTGGTGACGACCGTAGCAAATGTACAGAAAGAGAAGTCCGCGATAGAGTAGTCGCGATAAAAGCGAACGAGAGCGGGCTTGCTCTGAAATCCAACTGTCAGTGGCCTGGAGCGCGGAGAAGACGATGACAACCGACCTTGATGATACCCATGAAACCCACCACGCAGACGGCGGCTGAGGAGGCAAAGTAGACTGAAAGGAGCCCCCAAATGACCTTGACGCCGTCGACCTGCCAGTTATCGCTTGATGCCTCCCACTCGCTCTCTGGTCCCCACCTGAGGGACCGCCATGCGGCAATAACTTGCACAGCGATGGCAAAGTTTGATATAGCGCCAAAGACAGTGACTGCTAGCGACGCAGACCTGGAGTACTGCATGAGTAGTACACGCTGGTGGTGGGATGGGGAAAAGACTCGCCTGGAGGGGTAAAAACCACGAACGAACATCAGGTTAGCTGAGTCAGGAGATATGGATAATGAAGGCGGTCTGACGGAGATGTGGACCAGAAATGGACACACCGCCCAAATGCGGACCTAAAATGATGCCCGATCGGCCGCCGACACCACCCGACCATGCAATGACCATGCAATGACATTGAGAGTCGTTATGTATTATATGCACTCGATGATGATCAAGTCGGTTTACTGACAAGCTAGCTACGTGGATCAGAAAGCCTACGAATCCGCGAATTTTTCCTCAGTCCGAGTCATACGACTCGTACGAATCCGAACCATAATCGTACGAGTCTGACTCTGAAACACAACTCTCTCCTTCGCTCTCGTAAAACTCAGATCCACTGGCAGAACCATCGCTTTGCGTCGATTCCGTGTAGCCGCTCTCGCCTTCATATGAAAAGTCGCCCCACATACTTACCGCCGATGACCCAGTCACCGACCTTTCGTCATAATCATCGTACGACGCGTGGTGTCGATCATCTGAATATGTCGTGCCTGACGCGGCATATGATCCGTCGTCACTTGAATCATCGTACCAATCCTCCGACGGAGGAGAATTCGAACGATATGCTGGCGGCCATTCCGAGTGGTGCTGGGGCTGCCCATATGTGGATCCAGTGCGCCACGCCCCTGAATTGTGGGTGGCGCGCGCGCCCGTCGCCTGGTAGCCGTCCCCATACGAATTGGGATAAGGGCGGTTGCTAGCCCAACTCGCATTGTCTGCGCGCCAAGGCGATGCGCGCTCCGAGGATGCCATGGTCGTACTCGGTACTGCATCATTTCCTCCTCCCACTCTGACCACTCGGGTGCTCGCTCCGTTATACACCCGCTGCGACCCTCTCCATTCCTCATCTGAGCGTCCAGAAGAAACCCGGCTCAGGGTTTCCCTGGAACGCAGCGTACTCGCATCGCTCATGCCCCGATCCGAGGTTCTTGAGTCCGTTCTGTGACTGAGGCTTTGGTTTGCGCTCCACGAATCTCCCTCGCAAAATGCCCGCTCAAGCGCCCGCCGGTCCTCGCCCCACGATGTTCCCTGTTTGAACCCGTATGAAAGCATCTCATTATGCGACAGCCTGTACCTGCGTGAAAACATTATAATCGTGGAACTGATACCAACAGCACTTGCAGGCACTTACCCGCCTCCGTAGCGTGCCATGGCTAGGCTCTGAAACCTGTGTGCCTTCTGGAAAGTAGGGGTGTGTCACGACTCACTGTACGGGTGGAGTTTCAGGAACCGAGGTAGTGACTGTGGTGCAGCCACTGCAACGTACATACCGTACGGCGCAACGTACCACGTTGATTGCGCGTTTTGGCCCAATTCAATGGGGAAAATGCAAATACTTATGTACTTACATATATCGATTATCTTTGTACATGGCATATTTTTGTCAATATTACCAATGTTGAATTCTTTGTCGTTCCAGCGTTGAGTAACAACCCATGTACTCAAACATGAATCGCTGTTCTGTCCGTTATATATGGGCCACATACGTATGTAGTAAAGAGTCAACACAAGTAGCCGAAAGCGAGCCGAAGCGAATGAAAAAAAATTGGAAGGTTATGAATATGAGGGGACAAAAATTGCATACTGTAGTTGACTAGGACTGTAAGAAACCAATATGTTGTTGCAGTGCAGAGGTAGTGTGGAATAAAATAATAAACAGCGTGGCAGTGGCAGAGCAGACAGATATCGACATGAACAGCACGGCGCTGCAAGGGATTTATATGTAGGGCGTATGGTGGGTGTAGCAGCGTGTGTATAGGGGAGTCGTAGCAAGGACAATAACGGGTCATTGTAATCATGAGTATGTGTATATATAAAACTTGTATACCACTGGTGACCGCATTGCATGGGAGGGAATCGGGAAAGATGCAGGGTGATGCACGAGAGAGAGAGAGAGTCACACAGAGAGAAAATGAGGTAAAAGAATATGATAAATCAGGAACGCGAAGGTAGCAAGATCACAGATCATGGAGGAATACTATGAACAGTGGCCCTCAGGCCTCAGTAGTAAACTGTGCCCTCGGGCGGCGGCGGGTAGTACGGGCGCACCTGCGACATGTCCATATACGGATTGTGCGCGTACCCGTACGCGTCCGTGGGGTAGTAGAACTGTTGCTGGTAGGGTTGGTACATCATCGCTTGATCATGCTGGTGGCCACCCAAAGCGTCCGCAGAGCCTTCCAAACCCTCCACTGGCGCGTACGATGGGAGTGCACCGTTTTCGGGTGGTGTGGAGAGCGAGGGGAAATAGCCGTTCGCTGATGTGTCCGTAGATGCACGCGGCGAAGGCTGGAAGGAAGAGGCCGCGGTGCGGAGGACCGAGCTGCGGGGGGCGGGCGCCTTGCCGGGTGACTTGACTTCGGTGCTCTCTGGGGGCGCGCGGATCTCGATGCGTGATGTCTGCCGGGGGAAGGAGAAGATGGGCATGCCGGTAGTGGGGTCAATGAAGCTGTTCATCGGCGGTGTGTGGGATGCAGAGGCGAGGAAGTCGGGTGACATGGCGGAGTGGGAGTGGTGGGACATGTGACCAGGGAGGAAGGCAGGGGGGAGGTGGGAATGCATGACGGGGCGGGGGTTATACAGGGGAGGGGGAGGCGGGGCTTGAATGTAGACGGGACGTCCGGTCGCAAGCTCGTATGGTACGCCATGCTGATTCATGGCAATACCGGGTGGAAGTGCTGGAGCATATCCATAAGGGGACCCATATGGCGAGGGTTGGGAGAGAGGGGGGGAGAACATCGGTGGTAAAGATGGCAGAGAGGCATGACCGCTCTCAGGAGGCATTGTCGGGGCTGAGGTATCCTCTTCCTGTTCTGTCGAGGGGTTCCTCATAACAGCCTCCTCAGTCTTGGCCAAGCGAGCTGGATCATAGATATCCGGTTCAACAGATAGCTGTTCGAGTTGCAACCGTATCGAAGCCTTGGGCTGAGATTTTGACGACGCGGCGAGGGGTAGATCAGGATTATGAGGCGGTGCTTCGTGGGTCCGTTGTGCTAGAGCATGCGATCCCTCAGCGACAGGTGCGGCAGGAGGCACCAATTCGAGAGGGATGGGTTCCATCTGGACCAGGTCTGTCCTAACCTTGAAAACATCCTCGATCGGGGTCTCCTCTGTAACGACATTGACCTTCTCCTTTTCAGACCGCTTCGGCAAATTAACGGTGTACGTCCTGTCGTCGTGATCGGACGCGATGACACTCGCCGTAGCAGGTCTCTGTGTGGAGGCCCGGATGCCGGAATACCTCTTGGACTGTGCTCTGGCGACTTTCGTCTCCGTGCCGGGTAGCTTGACAAGGATTCCTTGATGTTGCCCTTGCCTGGGCTTCAGAGACGGGTCCTGCTCGAAGTAAAGGAACCCCTCATGCTGTTTGGTCCACATTAGCTCTGGTTTCTGGTTGTACCAGATTCGTCCCGAGTTGGCAGAGGGTGGTCCTGACGAGTCCACGAATCTACCACGATTGAAGCCCCCCCGCCCTCCACGAACGGCCCCGAAACCTCTACTCCCACGGAAAGATCCAGGCCCATGGAAAGGTTGGGCTTGCGGCTGAGAGTGATGTGCTGCCCGACGTTGTTCTTCCCGCTTTTTCATCTCCTCGAATCCATCATGGCCCCATGCCCTTTCAATCGGGGGCACATCGAGGGCACTCCCGTCCTCAGGTTGCTCGCCAGCATCGGAGTTGGGTCCAAAGTATCCGCCGCGCCCCCGGCCTTTCATAAACCCTCCACGCCCACGACCTTGCCAGCGACCCCTCCACCACCCACTAAGGCTACGCAAATCCTTGTCAAGAAGACGGTCGTCGTGACCCCAGAATCCGCCGACAGTCGGAACGTATGATGGATCACTTTCGAGTCGTTGCTGGTAAGCCTGACGGGCCGTTTGGCCAGGTGGTCTCCGCGGGGGTGATGGGTTGAGAGAGGCTAAAATGTCGTGCGAAGTCCCCTCCGTCCCGTTTGAACGTTGGTGACCGTTCGCCTGAGGCGGCGGAGCAGGGGCCACCGGTCCAGATCGCGAGTTTTTAGCAGTCTTCTTCGCTTTCTTTGGCCGGGAAGCGGGTGGCACTTTGTCATGACCTTCCAAGTCTGCGAACTCGATGACAGGTAGATCCGCGGGTCCATTAGCAGTCTCGTCAGCAACCATCTCCGACCAGTTTCCACCAGGAGGAGCAAAGAAAGGTTCAGCATCGACCTTGCTGTTTACACCTCTGTCGGCGGGGCTCTGGCTGGTGCTAGGAGTGAAATGGCCATTGGGGATGACGTCGTCGGAGGCGGGTTCGGTGTCTGAATCAGAGTCAGAGTCAACAGACGATGGCACATTTTCTGATTCGGAATCGGTGCCCAGCTCCCGCTCAATTTCATCGTCGCTCCCAATGTCCCCTGGAGCTCTGCCTCGCCGTCTAACAACTCTCTTCTTTTTGACCAGTTCCCGCGGCTTAAGCGTGGAATGTTTGTCGACTGTGCGAGTACGCGAGGTTGACGTAATGGGAGCAGGCATATCGGTTACTGAGTTGGAGTATAAGGTGGTCAGAGGGGTCTGGTGGAAATAGAGGAGAAAAGCAGACCTTACTTGATGAATGTTGGATAACTTGCAAGCAGAGAACGCCCAACACAGACTATATAACAAAGAGGGGATATTGCGATGGGATATGATGGTGGTTGTAGAGAAAGCGAGAGAGCAGTGTGCGGCGTTGGAGGCTTTGTGGACGTTGTGGCAATCGAGCACGGCACCGAACCCAAGAAAGAAACTCGTCCTTTGCCGACAGTTTTCAAGCTCCGCTATGACTTATCGGATGTCCAAAGGACCAACTTGAAGGCCGGTTTGACTTGCCCGACCACTAAACGCGTCCACAATGGATCCCCAGCACCCCGAAAGTTTCAACCACAGGACAGAGACGCTCTCTACTGGCCGAAAATACCACTTTGTAACGCTCACGAGCCGCCTCAAAAGACATTTATAAACATGTGCAATGCAGGTTGACCAATTGCCGGAACACTACGACCACAGACGATCGCTGACCCTCCTTTGTGTTCATGGGTTCCCCGACTTCTGGTACTGTTGTGCTTTGGCTTGCCGAAACACCGATTTACTCTGTCTAGGTATGGCTGGAGAAACCAGATTGGACCGTGGGTTCGCAAGGGCTACCGTGTGGTCGTACCTGACATGCTAGGTTATGGCAAGACCGACAAGCCTGAGGACCCCTCTGAGTACTCAACCAAGAAGCTGTGTGCAGACCTTACTGCTCTGTTGGACTTCCTGGGCATTCGACGAGCTGTCAGTGCATCGAAAGCATGTTGCTACAACGTATTGAATTTAGACGTTTAGGTGCTCATCGGACATGACTGGGGCGCGTTCACCGCCGCCCGGTTCGCCTTGTGGTATCCGGATATGATTCTCGCACTCGTAATGTAGGTAATCTTGAGAGCGCTTTAAATCTCCGTTCAAGCTCCGTGCAAGCTGAAATCCATGTACTCAGAATGAGTGTACCATATACACCACCTTCACGGCGCTATATCCCGGTCGAAGAAGTTGCACTCCTCGCGCCAAATCTTGGATACCAGGCCGACTTTGCGGACCCGGCCACTTCATCGAAAGTTGATGCTCATGTGCGCCACACGTGTTTTTCGTGCACGTTAGTTTCATTGACCTTCCAAAGCTGGAGAGATTTCTTTCTATCACATTTAGGCCTCCTTCTGCCAACGAAAACTATATGGCTCGTGGATCCCTGTTCAAACTTCTGCTAATATCTGAGGAAGCGAGAGGCCCTTCGATCTTGGATGATTTGGTAAGTTGCCTGTCACCCTGTATATTGACTGACGTTGATTTGATCAAAAAGGAATTTCAATATTATGTGCAAGAAATGAAGGAAGGTGGTATGCACGGGCCGTTGAACTACTATCGCACAGCGAGACATAGACATGAAGAGGAAGCGCGTAGGTTTTTCTTGTTGTGTTTCGCAAGTTCGCCTACTATACTCAGGATATTTGGTTTAGTTGCTGGGCTGCCATCCAAACTGCCTGATAACCTCCCCGTCCTCTTTATGTGGGGAACGAAGGACCTCACAGCAACACCCTTCGTTATCAACAAGGCCAGAGGATTTATCAAGAAATTGCAGGACGTCGCATACGAAGGTCGGGGTCATTGGCTTTTGGTCGAGGCTAAGGACGAGATCACAGAGCGAGTAGTAAACTGGCTTCATGGGCTGACTTCTGGCCCACCTTTTGGGAAACTGTAATACTAGGTTGAAATACGGTTCTATGACGGACTCCTTGAGTTTGGGAATACATACTAATAGTGAGTTAGCTGGAGAACTTGATCGTGGCTGTGCTACCACGCTGAACCAGGCTTGAACTTCATGTCCAACGCACCTTCAAATCCAAACCCCAAAGATGACATGGAGGAGATCCCTCCGCCGCAACGGGCCCCATCTCCTCCTCTTTATACGACATTCACGGCTAGAGGAGTTCATGTAGGAAGCAGCGCCCATACATGTCTCGCCATCCACTCAAATTCCTTCAATCTAGCCGCCGACTTTCTCTGCGTTCAAACCACGCGACTACCGCATGCCCAGTCCACAGGCCATAACACACGTCGCGTGGAACTGCGATGGCAAGAAGCTCGCTGGGGTGGGGATCGACAAGACGCCGAGGGTATGGTCTCCCGAGAAGACAGTGAGTGCGCCCGGCGTGTCGTTTAATGTAAGGCCACATTCAACTGACACCCGTCCAGATGGACTATAGGTCTGCACAACAGTTTCAAGGAGGGCATACCGACGACGTCGATTATATGTCGTGGAATCCTATACATCCCGACCTGTTCTGCACTTCAAGCCAGAAGGAGCGTAAAATTGTTTTCTGGGATACACGGCGTACGGAGGTACACTTCTTCTCTTGGGGACTGCGTGACTAACCCAGCACGCTTCTCAGAGAGTCGGCACATACAGCAATGCTCACTCAAGGTCTCGCCCGTACAGACTAATTACTCCCCAGACGGCCGTGCCTTGCTCTACGCCTCCGCAGGCCACCAACTCTTCTTTATGACGCTGGGTAAGGAGGGAGATGAAGCCAAGGAGTCGTGGCACCCCTCTGAGAAAGACGCAGTTCGTGTGAATCGCCTCCGGTTTCCCGACCATGCTTACCTCGTTGACGCGTCTGCGTATTTTGTTTGTAGTTGACAGGCTCGACGGCTATGTTTAACCATGTCGGTGACGGTGTGATTTTGACTCACCACTCAGAGCATACGTTGAGGATTATGGATTATCCTACCCTCACTGTCCGAGAGAGTCCTGCGGCACACGTTGGCGGGTGTGTAGCGGTAGCTTTGGACCCTCGCGGCAGGTCCGCGCGCATTATTCTTGTTTACACCGTTATGGAACTCATGGCTTCCTATAGGTATCTAGCCTCGGGAGGGTATGATTCCATTGTAAATATGTTCGATCTGTCAGAATGGATATGTGCGCGGACAATAACAGTCTGCGAGTACGTTCACTTTCTATAGAGACAGCTGGATACCCTTTGATATCTTGCCCAGACATAGCATCAATGCTCTTAGTTTCTCTCATGATGGAGAATACTTGGCCATCGCGAACGCTGGCAATTACATCGACATTGTATGGTTCATCTTCCCGTTTATCTTTCTTTAACCAGCTGAAATCTTGTACAGTGTGCAACGGAGACAGGCGTACCATTGCATCGTGTGCCTGCCCTCGCACCGTCGCCGACCGTCGCGTGGCATCCGTCGAAGTATGTGATTGCGTATTGTGGGCAGACTAAAATCCGGGAGGGTGGCCCTCCACCCGTTGGCGTGATCAGTATGTTCGGGCTCCTCGAGTAATCTCCTCTGTAAAATTTATTTAATCTGCCCTCTGGAGTATATGCAGCTCGTTTGTGTATCGGGGCCGAGCCAGTAGTCCGTCTTCAGCCCTCAGAATTTCTAGCTTATCCTGGACCCATCCTGGACCCACTAGTTTCGCGATATGTGGTTCTTGTCTACCCTGCTCTTTGCTCACTCCTCGGTCTGTGTCTATTTTGGTGTCTGCGATCCGTAATGATGGCGGTGGGGCCAACAACTGAACAAAAAATATCTTGGCTTTCAATTTCTGGGGGGATGTGCCAATTGTGTCGCGCATAATACGCACTAAACCCTAGGAGGAATGCTGGTGCATTGTACAGTGAGAAAACTTGGTTTGCGTATATACGTAGGGGAGGAAGAGAAAACTGAGCATAGGTTGAAGCATAGGTAGTAATACGCACGTAGGGAGTCAATATGGAGTTCATCGAGAGCAGCCACAATGCAAGAAGGGTAAACCGAGAGCGCGTAGCAAGCAGGAAGATAACAAGATGACGAGATAATGCGAGATAGAGATGCGATGAGAGCTGATAGTCAATGGTGGGGAACGAGTACATAACAAGCTATCGTGGAGTCGTGGACGGGTCTAACAAAGAGCATAGCAAGAGTAAGCGAAGAAAGCAAAGGAATAAAAATCGTCAAAGTGAGAGCAATGCGATGATAGATAATCACGAACAAAACGGTTAGGGGATATCGTCTGATGAGTCACGATTGAAGCTGTAGGCGAAACCCGTATGATCGGTGGTGGAGGGCGGGCGAACCACGACGTCGGGCAGAGTCTCAGACTTCCGTAGGACGCCCCGCAGCTTGCTGGTATCAGACCGCGCGAGCTTCAACGGCTTCAGAGTCTTGCTGTTTCTGGAACTGGCAGAATCCGGAATCGCATTTTCGTCATGCTCAGGCGCTACCCCTCGCGACTTCTGCCTCTTTCCTAGAGTCAAAGGACGTGTAGAACTCATCACCGGGCTGGCAGTGTTTGTGTCGCGGTCCTGCAGAAGCGTGAGGGGACGCAGGTTCCCGCCGGGAGAGCCTGGCTTTGGGCCGGAGAGAGCGAAGTCTGCGTTGGACATCTTGCGTTGAAGTTTGCTGGCCTTGGGTATAAGAGGTCGAACCGCTCGGGAAGACCATTGTGCGAGGGCGGACATGGTGGAAGTAGAGGTCATGGTGGGCTCAGCAGCAGGGTTTGTAAGGGAGACGTAATCATCGGATTTGACATATACAATGCTTGAGCGACGGTTTTGTTTGGGCATGGGCGGAGCAGCGTGCCTTGATTTGGGCTTGCCGGAAACGGTGGTGTGGGGAGTACTCTGAGCCAGAGGTTCATCTTCATCTTCCAAACCGGCGACGAACTCGTCGAAAAGGGTCACAGTGGAGGCGGCTGAAGGGAGAGCCATCGAAACAACCGAGGAGCGTGCAGTGTCAATGCTGTGAGGGACCTCGGCGCGCAATCCAAGGGATCGTGTAGACATTGCGCGGCCGAGGCTGGCACCCTTGGGGGCGGCAGGTGCATAATCATCGTGTTCCTGGACAGTTTGGAGGTTGGCCATCGTAGTAGGCACAGACTCCCCGCCAAACACGGTGTTCCTGCGACCGAGATCAACGTTGCTTGGAATGGCAGTGTACTGGCCGACTCTGTGCTCCAAAGCGCCACGGATATCAACACCCCAGGAGTGGATACCGTCCTTGCCAAGGCCGAGACTTCAGCGAAAAAAAAATCGTCAGATTTGACTTTTAGATAGCTCTGTGCAACGCACCTGGGCAAGCTGAAGTGGTTCTTTTTGTGGGAAATCTTCCTATCTCTCGCGTTGGTGCGACGCCCGGCAGGAGTGGAATGAATTTGAGGAGGCGAGAAATGCTCGCCGAATTCGGCCAGAGCCTTCTTCGTAACCTTCTTGCCCTTGCCCTTGCTAAATGTGCCAGGGGCAGTCCAGTCTCCTTCCTTGATCCTCATACCGTTCATGTTGATGCTGGGAACAAGAAGCGGCAAGACACCGGCTGTCAGAGCATCGATCTCGTTCATATCATCCACGGGACCAAAGGAAAAGCCGGAAGAGAACGATTTCTTATGTGCGAGCGACGCCAGCCTGGCGGCCCTGACATTGGGAGGCGTTGGCGGAAGAGGGAAGGATGGAGGAGGACTGGGGTTACAAGAGGCAGATGTCGGAGTCTGAGAGCCGCTGACGGAAGATACAGAACGGCTACGAAGATGGGCTGAGCGGCGGTCACCCTTGGCGGTAGTGGCTCCACTTGCGGATCCCAAAACCTCGTTGGCATCGGCAGACTGAGGCTTTTCCGGCGAAGAACTAGCAACGACAACAGTCTGCGCAAGAGCCGAATAGTGCTTCTGGGCGATCATGATCTTGCTGGCGAACGCAAGGCTTTCATCCCCTCCGGAGAAGTGGGAGCTGGACTTGGAGCTTCTGAGCCTGCCAAATTGGGCACTGGTATCGGAATGAGGTGTGCCATTGTGGATGTTGACGGGCAGCGACGAGTCCTCACTCTGAATAGGCAAAGGTGGTGTAAATTCACCATCCTCAAGGTCCTCTTCGGGTGGCAGTACGGAAAGCTTGGGCATAGGGGACAACATGCCGATAGCGCGGCTCATCTTGCCCTTCCCATCCACAGCGTCCCCATTCGTAAGCCAGACGTCCCCACTGCGACGACCTTCGACTACGGTGGGAGTTGTGCTTGTGCTACGTTTGTAGTCATAAGAGACCTTGAAGGTCGCCTCAGTGTTCGCAGGAGAAGGACCACGAAGAACATGAGCGGGAGGGTCGGGGCGGATATCGAAGAGCCCAGATGGAATCGGAAGCGGTGACCGGAAAAGAATCGTAAGAGCCAAAAGAGGCGACGACATGGTCACAGAGAGGACAAGGAGGAGGGAGATTACGGTGGATGACGAAGTGCGCTGAGAGGCGGTGATCAGGTAAGGAAAAGACAAGGCCTGTATGCACCTGTTAAGAAAGTTCTAAGCAGTATGACAGAGAAAACCTACGATAGGGACCCAAATAATAATTAACCAACCGAGAAGCCGAATCATGGATATGTCAAGAGTAGTCCCAGAGGGGGCAGCCAATGCTGTGAGACCTTTCTCAGCTTCGAGAGAGCCAGGGGCGAAACCATACCCACCCAAGACCTGCGCGTTCGCAAGTTTGGGGGTTATGGGACGAGAAACTGCAGTTAAAGGGTTGTGCAGATCGATCGTGCTAGCGCTATGAATGGTGCCCTCTCGGATGGAAGCAGGATAGCTCCACGCAGACATGGTAGTCATGGACCCATTGGTGGAGGTCAGCCAAGAGGTCTGAGAATCGAGTCGCATACGAGGGTGGTCAGGAAGCGGAGATGGATCCCGTCGGAATGGATCGGGGTCGCTGATAAGGTCTTCGGAGGAGGATGGCATGACACCGTATTGAGACGGAAGAGGTGGGACAGGAGGAACATCGTTGACATTAGACGTTGAAGGATTGAACCAATAAGAAGACTTGGCCGGGACTGAAGGATGAGAGCCAGTTTGGGGTCGACCAGACCAAGACCCATTACCATGGTGTGAAGAGGCCTTGGCTGTGTGATGCGTCGAGAACGACCAGCCTGAAATGGAGGTCTGGCGGGAGCTTGCGTTGGACGTGATCCACGAAGCGCCATCTCGGATTGCATCGATTTCCTCAGTGGCGAAGGATGGCCTTGGCTTCTCTTCCACCATTCTGACTGGCGGCCATGGTTCAGTCTCCTCGTTGAGAGCGGCGAGGTTTCGCTTAATAATGACCAGTGTTCCAATAAGGCAAGCAAAGGCAACACTACTCAGAACAGCGATAGTGGAGGTATAGCTGATCAAGCCAATGAAGAGGCTTTCAACGCCGGTTCCTGCGATGACACCTGCGGCCGCAGTGGAGGTAATGACGAGCACCAAGGTAGGCGACCAGAGCATCCAGTGCCTCGCCCCAAAGGATACTGAGCGGCCCAATCGAACATGGAGCAAGCTAATGGCCGCGACGACCAGGAGGCATGTCTGCCGAATTGTCATCACAAACCACAGCCGAACAGCGGACGCAGCGTCGGTTGAATTGGCGTAGTCGGAAGGCCCACCGGCGGACTCGTTGATTGTTTGCCAAACGAAGATGACAAGGGCCAAAAGATCGAGGGATGCCAACCAAATGTGGCTCTTGTCCGCAGCAGAGAGGGATCGGAACTTGGGCAACCCAAACTCGGCCTACAATGAGTTAAAAAGCTTATTTTGGAGACGCGAATTTTGTAAACGTACCGGAGAAACACGTTTGCTCAAAGGGTGAGGGGGCAAAATAGGGATAACGATGCGAAGAATCACAAAAGCTGAACATAAGAACGAAAAAAACGCGAGAGCAAGGGCGGGGATGAGGGGGATCATTTTGTTTGATATCGTAGAGTCTTGAGAGAGCGTAGCGTGCGTGCGTGCGTTATGGCGTAAGGCCTTCGTTGACGTGAACCCGGACAGCGCAGAGACTGGAAGAACGAAAAGTGAGCCTAGGGATGAACGAAGTGAGAAGGACCAGGAAAGAAACCGCTTGTTTGGCCAGCTATTTGTGCGTGGTTCAACTTTCCAAAAAAAAATACAGGGACCCACAACGCGCCATCACGTGAGCGCGCCCACCAGTCAGCGTCACTGCAGGCACCAATTAATATTATGTACTATAATGTATTAGTAACTTACTTGAACTAGTACTCTGTTATGTAAATTAAAACAGCGTCCATATTCCACTCATGCACGTTGACCGTTCAAGAGCTTGGGTGAGCCGGGGCAGAAAAACTGCGAGCCACGGTTCTCCTGAGGCTCCTGTGTTGACAAAAAGCGCCCTCGCAGAAATGCTGGCTTGAGGTGAGCCTCCGCAGGTTGAATATAACCGACGAAACGCTTTCACCGACTTTTACTTTGCGCAACATTTTCTGAAAGCGCCTCCACGAAACATCGCATCCTAGCTCGTCCTTGTGAAAAAGATCAAAGGCCAACTCTCGAACACTGATTCAAAGTTGGTCCGCCTTGTACCCTGCGTAACTTGGGGGAGGTGAATCTCCCGAGACGGCGGACGGGTTGTCACCAGTCCAGCATGGCATCGTCAATATACATACGGCGGCGGCTGATCATCACACGCGTTGGCAACCGAGATGGAGTGAAACCACGCTGTCCCTCGTCGACGTCGGCGCATCTCTGGCCCATCGAAGACAAACTACGCCAGTTTAAGTACAGCTCCCCCAATAGGACTCTCTCAGTTCATTCGTCGTCCAAAGGACGGATCACTTGCCGGGACGGATTCGGGGAAGTCCACCGGACGGAAAAGTGGCTCCACATGCAGACATGCAGATGGTCGGACTTAGACGGCGCGACACATGGCTTCTTTGATTTGCGAATGCGACATGTTGGCCCGTACGGTATTGACTCTGCATAATGCGCCGCCATCCATATGGTACGCGTACGTATTGCGCTGACTTCTAGGTTCTGCCTTCTATATAAGAGTTGTGGAGCGAATTGCCGCCCTTCACCCTCGTTAACTTGGCACCCTGTATCAAGTTTTGGCATGACTCTCCGGATGCGAAAGTTGGTTCTCTTGGCCGCCCCCCTCGCGCTCTTGTCGCAGCTGGCCACAGCTGCGCTTCGGGATGGTCGACCTCACGCCAATGTTATGCGCCCGCCTGGAATTCCTGCTGTACAATTGACTGCCCCAGAGTCGCCCGTAGTTAGTCGGAATGGCACTGAGCTGCCTCCGTACAACACGACGTACTATTTCGACCAGCTGATTGACCACAACGATCCCTCGTTGGGTACTTTCAAGCAGCGTTTCTGGCACACTTACGAGTACTATGAAAAAGGTTGATATCTCATAAAATCGATTCTAGCATTTCGAAACCTCTTCTTCCAGGTGGCCCCATCATCCTTTCAACCCCCGGAGAAGGCAATGCCGACGGTGAGTCTCATCTCCATGTCCATCTCGAGCTATTTTTGCTGACTCATGCATAGGGTACTTCTCATATCTGACGAACAGGACCATCAATGGACAGCTGGCTCAACAACAGAACGGAAGCACCATCGTTATCGAACACAGGTTCTATGGTTTCAGCAACCCTCGCCCGGATCTCAGTGTCGAGAGCTTGAGACTCCACACCATCCAGCAGGCAATTGATGACTTAGTTTACTTCGCGAAAACTGTCAATCTCCCCATGCCAGGTGGAGATCAAGTCACTCCGGACAAAGCACCCTGGATTCTGATTGGAGGTAGTTACTCTGGTATGTCAATTGTCGCAGGTTTTAGATTATTTCCGCAGATTGATCTTCAACGATTTTAGGTGCTCTCACGAGCTGGACGATGGTCAAGTAAATCGCCTCCATGAACGTCGACTCCAGTACCTACCTAATATTATGGAAATCACAGTAAACCGGGCGTCTTCTTTGCTGGATATGGCTCGTCTGGTGTCGTGCAGGCCATCCTGTGAGCTTCTCACTCATTTCCATTCACCAGAAGTTGACATTTGGAAACGACGTTCAGCAACTTCTGGGAATATTTTGAGCCCATTCGTTTGAACATGCCGAGAAACTGCTCTGCCGATGTTCAGGCTGTCATTACTCACGTCGACAAAGTGTTCACCGGCAAGAACCAGACTGCGATCCAAGTTATCAAGGACGCATTCGGCCTGAGCAACGTCACTCACCTCGACGACGTCGCTGGTGCTCGTAAGCACACATTTCTATTGTTTCGAGGATTATCGGATTGATTATCGCCTTTCCAGTCCGCAACAACCTCTGGGACTGGCAGTCGCTTCAACCCACCACCGGACCTAATGGCCAGTTCTACAAGTTCTGCGACGCCCTCGAAGTCAAGGACGGAAAGAATGCCCCTGCTTCTGGGTGGGGTTTGGACCACGCCTTGAAGGCTTGGAGTTCTTACTTCAAGAATGACTACTACTCTTACAGTACGTCTTATTACCCCACCCTCCACCATGTTATGATTCTCATTCCTTTCTACCAGTCTGTGACGATGTAAATGCCGAGTGAGCAAATATGTGCCTGTTCATGTGTACTCCTGCTTACCTCATCGTCACCGCTAGAGAATGCTTGGGCACATATGATACCAGCCTCCCCTTTTGGAGCGACACCAGCATCGACAACACATGGCGTTCCTGGTTCTGGATTGTGTATGTCCTTTTGAAATACCTACTTTCACTGTCTGACCTACAATTTTGCAGCTGCAATGAAGTTGGATACCTTCAGGTTCGCTCTTCCGAGTAAGCATCAACCGTTTCTCACAGTCATTGCAGGAGGGAGCCCCTAAGGGATACCCCACGTTGGTAACGCGTCTTGTTCAGCCTGAATACGATCTGGTAATTGGATCCCTTGATTATCTCCTCGCTGGCTTGCTGATGGTTTGCACCAGCGCCAATGTCAGCAAATGTTCCCCGAAGCATTCCCTAGACCTCCCAGAACCCAGATTGAGCGCACTAACCGCGTTTACAAGGGTTGGAACGTTAGACTTAACCGCCTTTTCTTCGCCAATGGTATCCGTAAGTCGATCCTGCGTTCCTATTGTGTGACGTTTCTCAACAAACTTTAGAGGATCCCTGGAAGGATGCAACCGTCTCGGCCACTCGCGTCAACGTCAAGAGCACACCTCAGCAACCCATCGCACTCAGCAACGGTTTCCACTGCTCCGATCTCGGTACTGCGTCCGGAAATGCGGACTCGACAGTGCGCGCTGTGCAACTCCAGGCCCTTACATCCTTTAAGACGTGGTTGGCAACCGAGTGGAAACCCAACCCCAAGCCCCGTGAAACCTTCCCCCGTGCGACGTTACCCGGGCCATTCAAAAATGCTTCACATAGAGGTACCTCCAAGCCGATCAACGCGTTGTTCAAGGGAACAGGTAACGCTTAATTGCGTTGTTATATTTTGGTTTTTTTTCATTGGATTGGAAAAATGCATGCCAATGAAAAGCTTAACTTATGGTACGGTTGGCCAGGTAGCGCCTGGAACATGAGGCCTCCGTCTGATCAGGAAGTACAATAAGACACCGATGTGGCGCGTTTACGGCCTGTGGCGCTGATATTCACTTGTATCGTTGGATGGCTGATGGTATGATTGATCCTGCAGCGTCATTGATTTTATAAGTATTCGATGCATCATTACCATCACTGAGAGTTGAGAGGAGAAACACTGTCACAACTCGCCACGGAATTGAGCAGCACATCAAAGAATCCATCCACCTAGAAAGAGTGTATATATGTATGCCTGTTAAATTTGAAATTGTGCATGTGCCACTAAAACACTCACATCAACAGATTGCGCCACCAAGCAGTTCTTACCAGTAGCGCCCCATGAGTCGTCACACTTTTTGTAATCCCAGATATCCACAACAGTCTCTCCCAAGGTGTGAGTTCCCGTGAGTTCACAGTCAACGCGCTTGCGGACAGTCTGAAACAGCTCCGGCTGCGAGACGTACGCGACGGTCAGGGCGTCGTGAAGGGGAGGCCCATCGTTGAAACCAAATGTGGATTTGTAAGTGCTTGCGAAGAAGCTGACGAGGGTGGAGAGTGTGTGGCGGATGTTCGTTGAAGCCTTGGGCAGGGGGGCTAATGCGTCCACCGTGCTCCCAGGGCACAAAAGTTGTTTATGGATGGCGTTGGTGACGATAGCCATATGTGTGACGTTAATCGGAATCATGGTGGTCTTCACTGGCGCGTTCAGGACTATCTGGGTCGAATGAGCTGCGATAGCATACCATGGGTTGGCTTTGTGGGCACGGAAATTCCAGAATGGCGCCACTCACGATCACACATTATGTTGAATTCGGCGACCGCAGACCGGTTCCCCATGCCCACTCCTCCACCCATAAATACAAACTCCTCTACCGCATCTAGTAGATCTGGATACGCCGCCACAAAGACCGCGACGTTCGTCATTGGCCCCGTCGAAATAACAGTGACCTTATGGCCCTTGCCCTTCTTCCAGGTCTTCTTGATGGTTTTCGCCATGCCCTCAAGGGCACGGATGTTCTCCCCCTCGGCATCTTTGGCAAACCAGGAGAGGACATCGGGGCTGTCAGGGCTTGGGAGACCCTCGACGCCGCCCAAGCCGTCGGGCCCGTGGATCTCGGGGTCATGCTTCGCGGGGAGGAGGAGTGGCTTGTCAGCACCGGGATATACCTTTACGGAGTGATCGGCTCCGAAGGCCAGAAGGCAGCGTGCAGCGTTGACCGCAGTGCAGTCGCTCGGGGCGTTTCCGTGTGTCTGAAGGTGAAGTAGGGTTCAGGGATCGGGGGTCATTGGGTGGTTCAGAGGTGCTCACCGTCGACACGCCGAGGAGATGAATGTTTGGGCAGTGTACAGCTAGCAAGAGCGCTGTGGCATCGTCGTGCCCCTGCAATAGTAGTGTCCGATAGATCAGATCGCAAGCCTTTGATCAGCGGCACCAATCGGTGGATGCAACGCACTGGGTCAACATCCAACCAGACGTATTTCGAGGCCATCTTGCGCAGTATCTGTGTTATCGTGGAAGGGGATAAGAAGGGTAGGCATTGAATATGATTGACGGCTCATCAACCAGCATGGTCCCGGTCCGAAATTCGAAATGTTCAGCGCTCGGCAAGAACCATACGTACTCTGTCGGTTTGTCACTCGCTGGCAACATGAAGACGGGTAGACCACGCGATTATCCGTTAGGTTTGAAATACGGTACATCATCATGATATGCGCGCGGGTGCGTGTATGTACAACAAGCAAACAATGCGACAAAGAAGATCCAAGTCATTCGGAAAGAAACTACACCACCCCCACAAGCGCATCGATTTCCCGCATCGGCACAGAAACGGCCATCTGGACCGACGCCCGCACCGGGCTGATGCTCATCGCGCCCAACGACTCTCCCAGGCCCTGCCCAAGCTCGTCCGTACTCGCACCCGGACGGGGTATACTCAGAAATCCGCTAGATCCTAAATCTTCCGTTGCCTCTGCCCGTACGTCCTCATCGTCTTCTTCATTCTCCTCCTCCTCATCCTCGTCGAGCGCAACAGTTGACCACTCGCGGTATATGCCGTTGATGTACACATGAGACTTGGGCAGACGATATGGGTCAAAGGGGAAGAAGGTGTTCAACTCCGGGTTTGAGGCCTCCTTGAGTTTGAGTGCGTGGAGGTGCACTACAGACGCCACTCGCTGTTGAGCAGCAGATGCACGTGCGTCCTGGGTGTTACTGGTGTCGTTGCTCAAGTCGGAGCGTTTGTTCGATTCCAGGATTGTGTAACAATACAAGAAATCCGTGGCGTGCGCGATGCGGGCGAATTGTGCCACCACGTTGGAGGAGCATATCTAGGCGTACCCTTAGCAATTCAAATGCAGGAAAAGACCTGAGACTTACCCGCAGAGGATTAAGGATTGACATCACTACGCGCTGCAACACCCCGAGCTCCGGGATCCATTTCATCCCGCCTTTTTCCACGCTCCCAATGATAAACTCATCCTCTCCCTCCTCATCCTCTAGCAGGTCGCGCCACCTGAAGCAAAAGATCAAAAACACCGCCTGCGCCACCGCATAGAACACCGTATGCTGCGCCATACCCCCAAGCCCCTCCTCACCCTCCTTCACCATCTCCTCCACACTATCTAAGTGCGCCGCCATGAACCGACACAACACGCCAACGACCTGCCGCGCGCCCTCGCGGTCGACGAACGTCGCGCGGCTAACGAAGGAGCCAATGTAGGACGCGGCGGCGGCGCGCGTGACGGCGGGGGGGTTGGTATGTGTGAGCCCGTCAGCAGCGACGTCGAACAGCGCGCGCTCTACGAGCATGCCCTGGAAGATGTCGGCGAACTCGGGGTCAAGGGAAGTGTACCAGAAGAGGAGGAATTGTGTGTAGCGGGATTTGAAGGTGCGGAGGATGGTGCGGTCGAAGATGGAGAGCAGAGTGTGGAACTGGGTACGCAGGAGGTATCTGCGCTGCTCGTTTGAGGAGGTATCGGAGGGGTCATCGGACGAGGTAGGTTTGGCGGGCATTTTGGGAATGGTGGATTGGCTGAGTTGCGGAGTGGAGGACGATGACGAGGGGCATGATGAGATGACGGGGGACGATATGGAAGACGATGGGCCGTCGATGGGTGGAAGATCGGGAAGCGGTGGCGGCAGCTGTAGAGAGCCAGCGGTCGTGATGGCGGTATGGTTTTGGTGGAAGTGGTCGAATATCAGCATTAATATGGCGTCTAGTTTGTGCACCATGTCACCGACGTATGTGTAGTTGGTGGGTTCAGGAGGTTCTGCGGTGTCATCCATGTCCCCAGCAGCCGAAGATATATCGCTCAGATTGTCATCCTCTTCGGGGTCCTCATTCTCGGAATCAGAGTCGTCTCCTTCCTGGCCAAGCACAGTGTCAAATGGATCCAGCTCGAACACATCTTCCTGGCCGTCTTCCTCCTCGTCTAGTTCTTCCAGCTCCACTTGAATCTCAACGTCAATTTGAATAGCACGATCGACGATCGTGGCGAGAATCTGATCAGCAAGCTCGGGGCAGTATATTGAGACGCGCAGCAAGTTGCGGATGTATGTCGTCTGGGCTACCTGATTTTGCCGCTTATGCGGAAAATTGCGCACGAGGAGCGGTTGGAGCGTGGATGGTAGCGTTGGGATGAGGGAGAGCAGATGGCGAAGCATGTAGTGCAGCCTGTCATAGATGACCCTCCGAGTGAGCGGGCTGGAGGATCCCTCTGGCATGGCGGTATCAAGAGCTTGTAGTCCGGATTCTGTAATTCCATAGATCAGAACAGTGGCACTAATGAAGAACCGGGGTACGCACGGTGTGTGAATCCCTGCGCAATCTTGCCCAACACGAGGGAGAGGTACTCTGGGCGTGCACTGATGAGCATCCCTATGAAGACTGTATATGATTTGACCGTCGCTGAATCGAGTGTGGTCCAAGGCATGTTCACGATGGCGTGCACGAGAGCAGAGTGTGTGCGCTCGAGCTGAGAGACGACATGCGAGAGGGCGAGCAGCCATAGGCGCAACTGTACGAGCTGTGGAATGCATTCAGACGACGCGGCCTTTAGATTGAATTGGTTGACGAGGTCGTCGAACGAGTCGGTGATGCCCTGGGCGACGGATTCAGATGGCCGCATGGTCGTGTGCGCATCGATGCAGACTCACATTGGACTTTTGCTGGAGTGCGTTGTGCACGAAGGCGAGGTACATGTCTTTTCTGTATTTTTCATCCTGCTTGACACGCGAGTTTGTGGCGATGGGCCTGCGGACAAGGAGGGCTGTGACAAGTGGATCAGGTTTTTTAGGTTGGGCTGTGGGTCGCTTGGGGTCGAGGGGAGACTTTGGGTGTACCATGGGGTCGAAAAACCTGGTCTGGAGAGCCTTTGGACCAGATCTGGGCGCCCGCTGGTTGAACTGTGAATGCCTGGAATGTGGATCCATCGAGCCTGTGTGGCAGCGGCGAGTGAGTTCAAGTCAGGACAAACAATTTTTGATGGCCTGATGGATCACGTAAGGCGTTAAGAGTCCTTTCCTTTGGGCTTTGGGTTTACGGACCGACAAAATATCCTCCGACATCTCCCTCCACCATGTCGACTTCCACTTTTTCGTCGGCCCACAGGATATACGTCAAATCTCTCTATAAGCGCTACCTCACTAATGCACTCGACTGGACCATCCGGAGGGACCTATGGAGGGCACAAGCCTTGCAGATTAGGGCAGAGTTTGAACGTAACCGGTGGGTCAGACAAGTTATTCAGTGCCAATGGTGAATTCATATATTACGGTGCAGCAATGTCCACGACCCGCGTGCACTGGCTGCGATTCTAGAAAAGGCCGAGGCTGAACTTGCCGCTAAGAGACACCCTGACCCCTACATTTGTGAGTAGAACACAAACGACAGCAGACTCTGGGTAGGCTAAACACGGACACCAGCTCCTATGTTCCCCGGGGGAACCAAATGGTGAGTTTGCCGCAATTCGAGGTGAAATAGACTAATCACGAGTCTTGCAGGGAGCGCAACACTCCAGTACGGGCTTCCTTTGGACGGACTGAGAATTTTACTGACAGTGATGTTTGTTTGCAGCCTGTCATGGGACCGCTATATGACCACGAAGCCGCTCCGCATCACTGAAGGAGGTCGGACGCAGGGACATGCAGCGCACATCGATGAATGTGAGGGAGTAGATAAGAGGCCTAGTTTTCACTGTACTTTACTAGGCAATCACATGTTACCACGCTTGAATAATATGGAGATCACTGCAGGACTCCTTCGTTTCTCCCGTCATGAACTACATCCGGGGCGCTGTCTATGCCATCAGCGCTCCCTACCAGTACTACAAGGATTTACCGCCCATCAACCCATCTACCCTCACTGGCGCCATCGATGTCATTGTCATCCAGCGGCCCACCGACAACGGCGATACAGAACTTGTCTGCTCTCCTTTTCACGTCCGCTTCGGAAAATGGCAGGTCTTGCGTCCAGGCGAGAAGAAGGTGCGTGTAGTATACCGCCTGGTAGCTCCAGCGATCCAACTTTCACCAAGGTCAACGTCTCCGTCAATGGCCATCCGATTCCATTTAATATGAAAATTGGGGAGGCCGGTGAAGCCTTTTTTGTCTTCGAGACCGACGACGACGTCCCAGAGGATCTCATAACCAGTCCACTTCTCCAGCCCACTCGTCCCGACGAGGCTCCGTTGAAGGACGCCCACGTGCTCACCGCCGACGTTGCCGCCCACCAAGGTCCGGATTTGGGTGCGAAACTGGAACCTCACCCTAGCAAACACGAACAAGAGCTGCTGCGAAAGGAAGAACCTACCGCGCAGGAGCCTGAATTCCTGGATCTGGATGCCCAACCGACACACGAGGTCGATGACGCACACAAGAATGTGAATACCACCCCAAGACAAAGCTACCAGCGTCTCGCCCCAACGTCCGACGGCAAACCTCCACTCCCTTCGCCGCCTCTGACACCCACTCACCAAGCTACGGATGTCACACCCGAAATGGCCGAGCAGGACCAACGCGTCGACGCAGCACTCAAGAACGTGCGAGACAGCCTCCACGTGCCTGAGGTCGAATACCAGCATCGTCAGTAACGCAACCAGTCACTACACTTTATCTTAGTCACCGTGTCGTTTAGACCTTGCTTTGGACGCAGAAGGCTACCACGCACACCACGACCGTGAACGGCGACTCCCTGCGCGCAGTAAGTCCCGTATGTCAATAGTCTTTATTTTTCGGCATCAATACATGAATCATTTCGACAGCATCAACCACGCCCTCCCCCGTACGTGACCTCTCGCTAAAGCACACCGACTCCGACAGTGCACCTACGTCATCGGTATCCTTCCCCTCCTTCCGCGGGGCTTCCGACCCCTCACGCGATGGGCCAGCGCACCAACACCACCCCTCCTCCAAACTCACGATATCGACCGTGCAGGAGTACTCTTGGGAGTGGGGTGCGTTTCCGCAGCCGTCGCCGATGAAGTCGTCGTTTGGGAAGGGCGGGCGCATCGAGGGGAGCTTGGGACGCTCGTGGGACGCTAATGGCACAGCGAAGGCGGAGGAGTCGACGCCGGATGTCGTGGAGGGAGAGGAGGATGGGCGCGAGCATGAACACGAGCATGAGCAGCATGGAAGGAGTTGGAGCGTTCCGCCGGAGTTAGAGGGTAGCCCGATACTGGAGCGGCGGGTCAAGGAGCTTGTGGAGGACTATGATGGGGGTAACGATAATGAGCCTGAGGAAGAGGAGGAGGAGGAATTTGGGGAGGAGGGACACGCAGCGGTGTTTGGCCAGGGAGGAAAGCTCAAGCCTAGCAAAGAGGACCCTTGTCGGTTTCTCCTTCAGATTGAAGGCCGGAAAGTCGTGTTCGAGCTGAGTGTCGTGCAGCCCCCTGGGGATGATCCGCAGGACGGGCATGTGTCACAGCCGGAGGAGTTCGGAGAGTCGGAGGAGCCTAGGGGCAGGAGGAATAGGAATGGGAGGCTGGGTGGCGAGAGATTGTTTGATGGACGCGATGAGGTTGAGGCGGTGAGGCTGTTTGAGGAAGGAAAGATCGATTTCAACAAGTTCATGGAAGACGAGGAGTTGGTGAATGATCCGGGACTCGTTATTAGATGGGCTGGTGACCAGTGTGTGATGCATTCTTTCTATCCCTCCAGTGCACTGACGCGGTCGCATCAGATACATAACTCGCAAGGACGGATCCCCGCTAATGCAGGCACTAACTATGTGGCGCGATGCGGCACGACAGCAGAAAGCCCAAGAGCAACCCTCCCGTCCCACGTCGCCTCTCTCCGACCAAGAGACAGAGCCTAACGCGCAACTTCTCACACTCCCCTCATTCGATGAGCAGCAACCCGAAGAGCGACAACACCATCACCGGTCAAAATCAGAGCCCCCGGAGAAGGCTCAAGGAAAGCCGAGCTCTTCCTCGTGGACGCAGTGGTGGAGCCGGAGTAGTCAAAGTCGGAAGCAGGCAGACAGTGAGGCAGGGAAAGAAGAGCGCGACCTCACTTCTGCGCCTGTTGTGAAGAGCGAGCAGCGTCCAGGCTTGCGGGGGACCACGTCAGCACCTCTTGGAAATGTTTGTCCAACTCTGTAATTCTCTTTCACCTTTCGTAGACTGACGGGTTCTAACATCCCAGGGGGGTGTTGCTCTACCAGATGGCGAATCTTTTAACCTCGAGAGACCTACCAGAGAAGTCGCGCCCGCGGAGTCAGCTCCGGCATACCCATCAACGCCTGTTCAGGGCCCAGTGAAGACTTCAGTGCCAACGCCCGTGTCGCCTGAAACCGGCCGCAAGTTCGCCAAGACCCTGCGTTTGACCTCTGATCAGCTCGTACGTCCCACGCGCGCCTATAACAACAACAGCTGAGTTTTGTACGTATGTATAGAAATCCCTCAATTTGAAGCCTGGTGCAAACACCATCACGTTCTCCCTTTCCACTTCGGGGGCCATTGCATGTACCGCGCGGATCTTCGTCTGGGACTCGACAGACTTGGTTGTTGTGTCTGACATCGATGGCACTATAACAAAGTACGCCATTTCTGTGCCATGTGAGGAACTCTTGTGACCGTTTGAGGCCGCCTCCTTCAGATCTGACGGCTTGGGCCACGTATTCGCGATGATCGGACGCGACTGGACCCACCTCGGCGTAGCGAAGCTCTACACGGATATTCGGCGGAACGGGTACAAGATCATGTACCTCACGTCTCGCGCGATTGGCCAGGCTGACGCGACAAGGGACTACCTGAAGGGTATCAAGCAGAATGACTACCAGCTCCCTGAGGGTCCTGTCATTATGAGTCCCGATCGGCTCATGGCTTCGTTGCACCGGTACTTAACACGCATCATCATCCGCATATTCCTCACGAATTGTTTGCGTTTGCAGGGAGGTCATCATGCGCAAGCCGGAGGTGTTCAAGATGGCGTGTTTGAGGGATATCCAGCGCCTCTTCGGAGAAGCCTCTCGGAATCCGTTCTATGCCGGCTTCGGAAATCGTATTACAGATGCACTGTCGTACCGCAGCGTTAACGTCCCAAGCGCACGTATTTTCACTATTGACTCGTCAGGGGAAGTCAAGATGGAACTGCTCGAGCTCGCAGGCTACAAGTCGTCGTACGTCCTGTTCCCCGGTATATATTGGCCTCGATGAGATTTACATTTGCGTGTCTGTAGGTACATTCATATGACTGACCTGGTCGATCAGATGTTCCCACCGATCCACCGCAAGTGGACGCCCGAGTTTACTGACTTCAACTACTGGAAGCCGCCCATACAGGAGTTCCCCTTGCCGGACCTCTCTCCGCCTTCCCCGGCGCTCAGTGCACGTTCCGACTCATCGAATCGCAGCGCCCTCGCGCGTCTACGCAACTTCAGCCTGGTGCCAAGCAGACAGGGCACGACGCACATGTCGCCGCCGCCTGAGGGCGAGGAGCGCAGGAACTCGCATCTGCGGCAGATCTCGTCGTTCGAGAAGCTCAGCAATACACTTGGGTTCTCGCAAACGTCATCAGTGGATAGTAGCCGGCGGAGCGTGAGCCCAGAGTCGTCGACGTCGTACGACTCGGAGGACGACGAGGGCGAAGACGGGAACCTGGGTAGGAAGAGGGAGCGCAGGCGGAGCATGACGAGCATGCCCGGGACACTGGACGAGATGCACTATGGAATGGATGATGATGACGACGAAGCCCACTTTGGGGAGGATGGTGAGGGCGGAGGGAATGAGGACGATCATATGATGGATGATGAGGATGCTGGGGACGAGGCATTCGACGAGGATTTGTTGGCAGCTGTTGAGATGAAGAATGTCCCCTTCTTGTGATAGATGCATTTTATACTATGTCGTATTTGTAATTCGTAATACGTGCAAAACCCTTGCATAAACTTTGGATTTGAATCGTCAATTAGTGCGCCACATCATCTCACTGGTCACACCAGACATCCGGACGACAGATGGGATTAAGCAGAAGCATCCGAGTCGCCAAGGCCCAATAGAAGTCCCTTACTACATCAGGTCTTATCTACCAGCATGTAAGTAGAGGCGTTGCGCATCAGTATATGAGAAGCCTTCACGATGAAATGCAACTTCAAGAGCGAGTCGAACCTCAGCTCGTCAGAGGCTGGTGTCCATCAGCTGTTAATTACCGCGCGGAGACACCTCTGACCCACCCATCCACCCACTTTCAACCAGAAAGTTGTCATCTGGTGAAGTCGTTGTGATTCGATTCAAGTTGGGATGCACCGGCACAGCGCCGGATTCGCTTCTACATCACCTCCAATACAATTTCGGGCCTCTCTAGACGCATCTCTGATATAAACATCTACGGCTGCCCGTGTCCTCTTCTCGAAAATACTCTCCTTCAAATCTCTGTGTCGAATTTCGTCGTTCCATTCGGCGAATGCAAGGAAAAACTGCGTGTGACGTCGAGGAATGAGAGTCGGAGTGTGTGCGGCAAGTTTGCGGGTCATAGGATGGCAGATGCACAGCGCTCGACAAGAATTGCTTTGGTGCGCTGCTTGCTGTGACGGAAATGATCCTCGTCGCGACGAAGAACTTGAGTAGGGTAGAATGATGGAAAATGGGAAACGACTCCGATGGGCACCGAGACGACATTATGAAAGCTACGCGTCGATAGAATGATATGGGTAGTGTGGATGTGTGCTCGAGTCCAAAGGGTTAGGGAAAAGCAGCGGTGGGGCAAGCGTTGTAGCATGCGTGCATCTCCGGAGAAAGATGGACGTTGTAATAAAACTGTAAAAAAAGGAGGGAAAGCACATTAGTACTATCAGCTGATGTGAGGTCTGTATAGCCCCAAGAAACGCCGGAGCTGCAAACCCTCTGTTGATGGTCGAAGATCACACTTACGCAATCCCAAATAATAAATGAGCTGTGACTGTTCAGAGCGCCACACATGAGACAGTTGTCCCAGAATGTGGTGGCGCTCAAGAGCCGAAGGAGATAACAATTGCATGGGTGGCAAGTGTTTGGCAGCGCCCAATGTGGTAAACACACCTTTCAACACTGACTCCGGACGGCGACCATGAGGCTTCAAAGCTTCAAGCTTCAATCTCTTCATTAACGTTGGATTAGCCCCACAGATGGCCGACGTAAACCCTCCACATCGCCAGTCTGCTGTCGTTGGCTCTCCTCGAAGCCGCGGGTCCATTCAGCATGCAGCCACGCCGACGTATCAGGCTCCAGCCGTTCCCGGGGAGGAATACGTGCCCCCACCTGGAGCTGCCCTGCATGTCCAAGATGGTGATGCTTTTAATGTTGATCCAACCACACCTTATCTCGACTCTGCGGGCCCAGCCCACGCGCCTCTTTCAGCCAGAAGCGGAGGCAGCAATCGATTTGTCGGGGGCTTTGTTGGTTCCATCAAGAAAGCCATGCGAAAATCAGGCAGTGATCACCAGCAACCAGGGCGAGCCCCTCCTCCACCCCCACTGCTCGCTTCTCACAATGGCTCAGTGCATCCCGAGCCTACAATCGCCGCCAACGGCTCACCTCGTGCGCGTTCTACCCATACGGCACAAGATACCGACACCCTTGGTAACGATGACGAAGCGACCGCAGTGGAGCATGAGGTGCTCCCCGTGGCTATGGTCATGGGAAGTCCTGTCTATGTCGAACCCCAACCGGCCTCGGATTACGCGAAAATGGACACCCCGCGCCAATCCATTTCCTCGTTTGCGTCATACCTGGGTCGAGTCCAAAAGTTCTTTCGCGACATCAACGAACTCCCATGGGTCGCTGAACGCGTCACTGTTGACTACGTTCCCGGGGAGCGCAAAGGCCGCCGCCAGGTTCGCGTAAGTCGTGTACAGCGCCCAACCTCTTGGTATCCTGAAAACACGCCACATCGCCGCGAGCTCTTTTCTGACTCCACCTCACCGACGTCCCTGCGGGCTCATGAGGTCCCCTCGCCGGTTCCCTACTATATTCCACCACCACCGCCAGAACACCAAGAACACAGGTTCGAAACGCTGCAGCCGGCTCCGCCACGGGTAGATCGTGGTGGTATGAACTCCTCAACAGATGTGGATGTAATCTTCCACATAGATGGTCCCAATGACCCAGCAATGACGGACATTCCTCTGGCACGCATTGTTCCATACTCGTGGCAAAATGTCCCCGAACATCCCACTCCCGTTCCCCCGATTTCTCCAAAGATCCCCTCTCCAGTTGTCCCTCCTCTCAATGCTCCTCCTTCAGAGTCCCCCGATACAGAACATTCTCGTCCCGTTTTGACGCAGTCTACACCGTCGGCGTCCTTGAACAAATCACCCTCGCGCCCCAACGAAATTTATACCTCACCTGGCTCTTCCAAACACAATGCAGCTTCAGCACCCCAGACCGCTGTGCCTTTCAGGCCTTTCGGCGAGCAATTCGTAAATGGCTATGTGCCCTACAATGACCAGGAAAGGACAACAGCACAATATAGTGGCATGGCAGTCCACAGTCGGACACATGCAGCCGCAGCCGCAGCCACAGCACATCCCCCGTCCCCCACCGCCAGCCATCGCCGCTCAGAATCCTCTCACACTGCCCCAGCCATTCGTCCCCCATCGCGAACAGCAAGCAAGGCGAGTGCCAGGCTATCGGCTGCAGCCTCACCCCGTGGTTGGGAAAATCCCGAGTTTATCTTCACGACTGACCAGGATTGGCCGGCCGGTGCGGCAACTCCACACATAGCTCACACGACGATCGATAGTTCTCAATCGACGAGTGTATCACGGGCTAGCCCTGAAATGAGTCAGCCACCACGCACGACCGCAACCCCGCATCCGAATATCGCGGTATTCGGTGCCAGGAGTCCGCAGATTCATCCTGGATCGGCTGTACCAAGCCCTTTGAATCCCCGACCATCGCCTATACCGAGTCTCTACGCCAACCGACCCCCATCGGCTACCGGGACCCCTCATGTCCCTGCGTCCATGCAATACTCATACCCTGTACAGACATAGACCTAGAACTTTTTCTTATCTTCTGCGACTTTCCCGGTGATCATCATGATTTTATTTTATGGCTGTAGCTACTAGTTTGATGGCTTGTCTTGACCTTGGGAGTGGACTTCGAGCAGATCAGAATGCATTGTACCATATACGTTGCACGAACATGACGACCGGTGTCAAAGAAGAGGAAAGAAAAGAATGTCCAATTGCGATCATGTAAATACAGGTTCAGATTGGCGTCTAAAGATTGATCGTAAATATCCACCCAGTTGCTTGGGCGTTAGGTATCATACAGCCGGCTCTGCGGTCTCCCCCCGGTCGCACCGTCAAAAAAAATCTTGCTCAATGGCCGCGTGGGCCGCACTCTCCGCTTGCCTTCACGCATGCTACGAATAGCTTGGTCCAAGTCCCCGCGCCCAACGGACAGTCTTCCACCAGCCGCGTATCCTTGCGAAGACGTGGATGGCGGACCTTCCAATGAAGCCTTGATTGTCTGGTTGGGATGTGTAAGAGCATCATTCCGTGGATGTGAAATGTACCACTGACATCCTCTTGGACCAGTTCAGGCTCTGCAATCACAACGTCCGGAGCCTGGAGAGCTGGCGATGAAGGTGGCGCTTCACGCTTCTGCTCTGCATCGTGGACTTCAAGGGCACACTTCTGCAGGGATGAAGAGAAGGACACAATCAATCCAAAAAAGTCCTCAGGTTTAGGTGCTTCCTGTGCATTTGGATCCTCGCCGAAGTACTCCAACAGGGATTTCAGCTCGCGATCTAGACTGCTGCTCATGTTCTTCAGCGCATCCACGCTGGAGCTAACCTCGGTTGCAAAAGGCTACGAGGTTTGTGAGTAAAAGTATTCTCATACTCAGTGAGGGCGACCCGACCTGCATAACCTGAATGAACTGGTCGCCGGGTGAAGACCCGGTCCGTCGCGCTTCCTTGATTTCAGCTTCAACCTGGGCGAAACCCGTGACTAACGCGCTGACAGATTGAGAAATCGTTTGTACGGAAACTATAGACTCAATTAGAATGTGGTCCAGGCAATGGGAAATGTAGTACCTCTTGCGCCTGGCTCTAGGTTGGGAAGTTCCTCGATAAATGTGACTAGAGAAGGATCTGCCCTCATCAGAACTCGCGCGAGATAGTGAAGCAAAGTAGGACACTCAGAGCCCCCTTTCGCGGTCTTCGTCTCCTTAAGCTGAGAGAAACATCGACACATGAAAGACATCTTGAAAACGCAATGAGAAACCACGAACCTTGAGCAAGCTATCGAGCTGGAAACCGCATGCGCCTCCTCTGAATGACGAGCCATTCAGAGCATTACCGACAGACAACACAGCCTACATTTCAGTCAGTAAGACATGGAGTTTGAGTGAGTAGGAGAAGACAGATTAAACCTGCAAGATCCGCTTGAATTTATTCGACGTCCGGAGTTCACGAGAGGCGTTACGCAAAATATTTAATTCTGGTCGTATTTCGGCAATGTCGAGATCCAATTTCCGACGATAGAGCATGCATTCAATGCGTTCTACGAGACGAGGAATAGTCATGATCTGCCAATTGAAGGTAAGTTCAAGAGGGTCGTGGACACCCACAGAACTCATTACCTGACTGAAATATTGATCTGCCTTTGCCAACTTCTTAACGTCGCCGAAGTCCCTGATGCGCATGATCTAAAGGTTTCACGTTAAAACTTCATGGTCATGAATTTGAGGACATACCTCTTCTGGCGTCGGAAGCTGTTTGCTGATGGCCTTCAGATCATCTACAGATAGTTTCTCGTCGTCCAGAGTCAACAGAGCCTCACGTATCTCAGGGAAGCCCATCTTGATGCGGGCCAACATTATGGCTGAGAGGATTCAATGAGTCGCGGTTCTCCAATGGTCTTCCTAGACACTAACCAACATTATTGGCTCGCGTAATGTCAAGAAGTGTAGTGACACCCGGCTTCCTGGTGGAACTGATCTGTGAAGGAGTCGAAGAAATATTTTCGATGATGAACGTGGCTTCTAGATCCTCCAAATCGAATTCATCGCTTGTCGATACTTCACTCCATACGGTTGATCCGACGTTGGGTCCATTGATTTTGTTCCAAAAGAAGGGCTTGAGTCGCCTAGCAGGACGAACAAATGTTGACCTGTTGTTCATCTTGTATGCTGACGGTGGTGGAGGTGGCGGTGGTGGCCCACCCATCCCCCCAGACATAAATGGTGGCGGGGGTGGTGGTGGTGGCGCATCATTGGATGGCAATTGAGGAGGAGGACGAGGAGGAGAGAAGTCCACTCCCCTTGAGGCCGGTGGTAGCGGTGGAGGAGGTGGAGGCGTAGGTGGGTGTGGTGGCACTGGCAGTCGACACACTGTATCAGATATAATCACTAGTGGACGTGGTGCAGGGGGTGGTGGCGGGGGGGGCGGAGGGGGAGGGGGGGATGCTTGTGATGGGGAGTGTGCGGGTGGTGTTCCAGGGAGGGTGATGGCCCTTCTTGGCTTCTTCAAGGGGGGTGGTGGCGGTGGTGATCTGGCCTTGAACTCCTTCTCCGTCTTGGGCCTAGCCAGTAGCTGTGCTTTGAGGTCAAGCACCTCTTTCGTAAGGGAAGCTAACTGTTCGTCCTTCTGGTTCACTTTTTCGATGGTCCGGGCAGCGATCTGTTCAGCGTCCATGCCGGCCTCTCGATCCTCTTCCCGAGCTTCCTCACGCGAGATGAAGCGCGTATAGACGGATTCCATAGCACGCTTGAGATACGCGACCTCCTTATCCTTAATGTCGTATTTTGACTCAAGCTCGGTAATCTGTGGCGGAAATGAGTCCCGACAGTGTGTAGTCAAGAGGAGCTGGTCACCGACCATGGTTTTAAGCCTGGCGATTTCCTCGTTGAGTGTGTGCCATTTTGCTCTATCCCGCTCTCGCCTGGCCCGTTCATCCTAAAAACCGACAGTAAGAGAAGTGAAACGGACAAAAATTACATTGAGGCATACAGCGTCGCGTCGATCACTTGGATTTTGCGCTTTGAAACGATCAAGTTCAGCTTGAAGGTGAAGGACTTGCTTCTCCTTCTGCACAAGCCTTTGCACTAGACCATGGAAGTTCTACAAGTCGTTAATGGATGTCAACGATGAGGTGGACACGTGGAAGCACCTCCGAGCCGCTCTTGCCTGCCGACTTTGCCTGGGGAACTGGCAGGCTGATGGGTAAGGATTTCAGAGTATTGATCTCTGCGACCTTTTCATTCAGCTCAATACGCAACTCTGTCCGCTGTGGCGGGTATCAGTCCAACCGTGTAGTAGAAACCAATAAAAAAACGTATACCTCTTCGCTCAGTTCATCTACTTGAGCCCTCAGCTCCTCCAGCTCCTGCTCAACAAACAAGTCACTCTCAAACGCGGCTTTCACTTCTAGTTCTTGGCCTGTGATGTGCTGAACTGATGCTGCGAAGCGATTCATGAATATATGCCAGCTATCATCACTAACGGTCGATATCGCACGATGAGCGCAGCCCCGGTGAAGAGAAATGGAGGTGCAACACACAAATTATCGAGCAGGGCGGTCTGTTCAACAAATCGGTCAAGAATAGCAAACAAATCGGCCTTCAACTGTCTGAAGAAGAGTAAATCCGACCTTGAGTGAGGAAAGAGCACAAGTGGGAGCGTATGTTCTTACATCCCAACATCCCTTTGGAGGATTTGCCCGTAACGGTTCAGAATCTCCACCATCATGGGATACAGTTCACCATGTTGCTTCGCGAGCACCACAAGTTCCTCAAGGCCAAGTTCCGAATCAGATCGGTGGCGCTCGTGGCCTTTGGCATCCGAGGTGAACAGTGCTCGAGCACGTTCTCGTATGTCTTCCGCATCCTCGAATTTCTCTTCAGTGAAAACATCTAGTTGAGTTAACAATGAATCTGGAGGTTTAATGTACCGCAACGCCTACGAATCTTACGTTAGTAACGAAACACGATCAAACGGTGTAAGGAAGGGATCCACCACAATGACTTCGTTCAAGCCCCGTCGTCCAAACTCTTCTCTAAGCATCACGCGGTCTTCGAGGGATTCAGGATAGTTCGTAAGTGCATTGATGAGGGTCATAGAGGCCGTACGAGCCTCCCATGCACCTTCCTCCTCATTTCCAAAGCCAACAACGCTATCTGCATCTGAATCTGTATCGAAGTCCGGCAGTCGGAGGGAAGCTATTAGGCCTTCAAAGCGGAAGGATTCATCGTATGCGATTCGATAGTCAGACAGCGCTGAAAGGGCAGCCCTGTGACCCTCGGTTGGAGACAGAGCGCATATCGCCGCGAGAACTTCTGACACCAGAGTGCGTAGTTTGGGTGAGGAGGCGTGGAGTGCGTATGCGATGTACGTGATCGTTGTTGGCGAACGTAGTACTTGGTTGAAGCCAGGCTGCAAATGCGTTCAACATCAAAGCAGCGCGTTGAGACTCTAACGCTTACCTCGTTATTCAACAGCACTCGAAGGCATTTGATGATTTCGAGCAAAACAGCGGTCTCTACCTCGGTCAAGTTGCTCCTCTTTCCACCTTTGCCCACAAGACCAGCCAACAACGAGCCCAACACCTCCATCCCCTTCTCAACATCGACAAATTCTTCAATCCAGGCCATCTTGGCTGTGGACAGATGAACGCGCAGTGAAATCAGGCGCTTCACGAGTTTGTTATCCGAAAATTTACCACGCAGAGCATCGACATACCACCTAGCGGGATTGTTGGTGTCCTGTATCCCCCCTTTATCACCAGTTGTTTTCTCTCCTTCTGCAGATACCCACCACCTACTCCAAAGCCCTCCTGTGGTCTGTGCTTGAAGGGGTTGCATCTCCTCTACCACCTTCTCTACGTGCGCCTTGCCTTTCCCAGAAGAACTCGAGTCAATTTCGCCACTCAACCGGCTAGTGTTGGGGAACACTAGAGGAGGCGCGATGGTTGATTCACCCCAACCACCTACAAGAGAGAACCTTCGCATCAGGCCAGCATCGCCAGTCAGCTGGGGTATGAGGCGAGGGAGAAGGGTCGAGCCGCTAGAGGGACCATAGGATGCCGCATGTGATGGCTGGCTCTCATGTCGCGGAGATTGCGATGAAGTGCGGCTTTGCTGTAGCAAAAACTGTTTCTGGCTCAATGGGAGGTTGGATACTTTATTTCGCTTCTCTCCAGCAAGCCCCATTTCGTCCTGTGAAGTGATGAGAAACGCATCATTCTGAGAGTCATTATCATACCAGCATATGCTCAAATTCTGAAGCATTTATATCGTCGGCATCGGGTGTGAAGACATCGTGCTTCAAGAGACTAGCTCCAAGGGCACGGTCAATAAGGATCGGCTCGCTCACACTCTTCCTCTTGTCAGGATTCGTGAACGCTGTGATTCGCTTTGGTGCCGGAGGCGAGGCAGGCCGTAGCCAGCCATCGAAGAGATTGGACAAGCGATTATGAGACAATGAGCCCTTCCAATCTGCGGCAGGTGAGGCAGGGATTTGGAGCGGTGAGCCTGGTACTCCGCCTAATTTAGCTGTCCCTTCATCTTCGCCCTCCTCATCGGACTCCTGGAGAGCTGCTAGACGCCTGATCGTCGATTCTGAGGGCTCAAGAGAAGTGTTTGATACATTGCGGGATTTTGAACGCCGGTACCATTCGTCCGGAATGCACATCCTAAACACACGATTGGCATCGACAGTGAAAGGATTAGGGGAGAACGGAAATGCAACAATATGATGTATGGACGAGGACATTGGGAGTCTGGAACTCTCTGAAGAACAAGAATCAGCCACGAAATCACTTGAAGAGGTCGACGTACTCTCTGCCTTGTTATCAACCCATACTTCCTCGAGGACGTACTCCACTTTGCCTCCGCCGGGTACGGGCAGAACCTTGGTTAGTCCAAGTTCGTCCATGACGCCCTCGGTAACGTCATTGACTATCATTGTTCTGGAAATGAAGAACTTGTATTGATATCCATCATGAATCTCGGGGACGCGAAGAAATGTAACATCGAGGGAGAGCTGTGGGTGGAGCGACACCAGACGAAGGACGGGGGTATGGAGGTGTGAAGTCAGAGGGAACGAGGAGAAATGTCTCTGTAATTTAGACGTAGCTGGTGCAGCATTTACTAGTGGGGCTACGGGTGTGATGTGCTCGACAGTCCCTTGATAAGATCCAGAGTTCAGTTCGATAGAGGACAAATGGGGCTGGCCGTACCATCCCCAAGATTTTCAAGCTCAACTTCCTCCCAAGGGCGTCCATTAGGTTCCACGCGAATCCTTTGTAAAGCCCAGCCATGGTCCTCGAGATTTCCAAGGACCTCGTCCTTCACCTCATCAACGACAATCAACGCGCTGATCACATCCTCGACGACACTGTCCTCGAAAACCTCAGCGAAATGCAGCGACTTGGTAACCAGAATGGTAGGGACAATCAAGGAATTCGGTGACATGTTCCAAACGAGATCCAATGCAACTGGTGTGAAGCATTCGTTATACTGGGACCTGGGGAAGGAAAGGCACACCCAGAAGTTGATCACTTGGCTAATGTCGCGTCTGTTTAGTGCATGTACGCAATCGCTCAAGACGAGTTGCAGAGAAACGCTGTGAATGAAATAAAAGGGTCACTGAATGCTCCAAGTCGGGACTCGGAAGCACGTGGGTCTGATCGCGGGCGCACATTACTATTACATTACACCATCAGCGAGGTTGACCACAGTTCGGGAATACATCATTACCATTACCATTACCCCTCTGTACAATGTAGGCGCTGGCATGAATCTCGTGCTGTATACAACTTTGCTAGTACAGAACGCGATGTTTATTGCCTGACAAGCTACGTAGAGCTAAGAGGCATGGCATAGACAATTGCGTAAAAGTCACGAGGGTTGAATGCACTACTGTACAGAAGGAGGTTACGACTGATGGTGTCTGTCTAGGAGAGACTAGTAACTATGATGTATCAAACGCCAGACGTTGACGTCAAGGACGAATCCGTATCCACAGAAGGATGTACCATGTAATACCTCCGGACTTCATCCCCCTCTGCAGCCGACGATTGTGTCTCTTCATCCATAGTAGGAAGGGACTCTTGTACATCCCCTTTCATTTCAAGGAGATAGTTATCCTGTCACAAAAATTAGCCTACTATTTCGCCAGAGATGACACACAAGGCACCTTCACTAGCTTCCTAAGCATCTTTGTGATAAGCTCTTTTTCGTACTCCAGCTCCTCCACATCTTGTATATCGGATTCTTTGAGTTCCAGATACCAGTCAATCAGCTCGTCGCGATCGATTCCGCGGCCTGTCTCCCTCTCAGTGGCCGAGAGATGAAGAACGATCAAGCTCTGAAGTTGCATGTACTTGTCATGGGTGATGACCATTCGCCGTTTCGGGGGCGGTGGAGGAGGTGACATATCGGTGTCCAATGCTGCGCTGCCCGCCTGCGATGACGAGGAAGGAACTTGCGGCTCAGGTCTTGAAACATGAATCCGAACGTTCGCAGGCGTAGAGCTTTCTTCCATTTGGTCCATGGCTTCAATTTCTTCAGCAGTCATCTGGACATCGTCGTCGTCCGTATCGCCGGTAGCGGCAGCCGTTGGACGTACATCTCCTCGCTCGCCCTCAAGTTCCTCTTCATCGAAGTCAATATCGTCCTGTTCCACGTGGATGATGGATTGCCGCAACAGTGTGTATGCCTCGCGGACAAACGCGGGCGTGATCTAAAAAAATCAATGAGCTTACGAACTGGTGGTAGATTGTCGAAGCTGACCTCGGATGTACAGTTCGCCCTCGCGATAGCTTCACTTAAGCGAATCATACTCTCCAGCTGACGCACAGTAATGCGATACGAGTTCTTGCCCACTCCGGTCGCATCATCTTGTCTCAAGATACGGTACTTCTCAACGAGCACATCCGCCGCTTCTCGTGTAAGCTACAAGGTGGTCAGAACACCAGAAAAATCCAACCAAGAAACCTCACACCTTCGGGTTAAATGTTCTAGCATATCGAATGTATCTCTGCAGCGTTTCTGTACCAAATTCTGGGTTGATTGCCTCATCCTGGAACCGATGCACGTTGACGATATGCTTCGCGATATTCATGTCGACCTTTTCGTCGCATTCGTCGAGAACCACGAAAAACAAATCGAAACGACTCATAATGGGTGGACTCATCTGGACATTGGCCCGAAGTGACTTCTTCCTGTCGTAACGTCCACCGATAGGGTTGGCAGCGGCAAGGATCGAGGTACGAGCGTTGAGGGTAGCGTGAATTCCTGCCTTGGCGATGGAGATCGTCTGCTGTTCCATGGCTTCGTGAATAGCGACTTGGTCCGAGATATCCATTTTGTCAAACTCGTCAATGGCACAAATGCCGTTATCGGCAAGCATCAAAGCACCAGCTTCGATGGTGAAATCCCCTGTCTCTTCGTCCTTGACGACTGCTGCTGTAAGACCGGCAGCCGAGGAGGCTTTGCCTGAAGTATAGACTGCGCGAGGAAGGAAAGAGCAGACATATCTGGAAAAGTTGGTGAGCAAAATCGGGAGTGGGAGATGTCAGAAGAAACGAACTTCAAGAATTGTGACTTTGACGTTGAAGGGTCACCTACAATACAAATATTGATGTCACCGCGTAGATGCATCCCTTCGGGCGTTTGCTTATGTACGCCGCCCATGAGCTGCAAGAGGAGGCCTTTCTTGACAATCTCGTGGCCATAGACGGTGGGAGCAATGCTCTCCACAAGACGGGAGTAAATGTGGTCGGAGTCGATCATACTTTTCAGCTCGTCAAACTCAGCTTCCGTTAAGGACTCGATGAATGTCTGGCCGTTATCTTCTCCCGTTTCCTCTTCGCCTCTAATGTTGGTTCCACCCTACTCAGATTGTCAGCCGTAATTCATGTGGCGTAAATAATGACCTACGCGTCCGTCAGCATCGTGCACCATACACGCAAGGAATGCAGTTTTGTATTGCAAGTCTCTGACGCCCAAAGTCTTGAGGCCCGTCACACCATTACCTCCCACTCCGCCGGTTGACGCTCCAGCTCCACCTTTGTTTGCCTCGCGCTGCATTTCCGCTTTGTTTCCGCCAGGGAGTCCAAGTTGGCCAACATCTGGTACGACAATGAATGTTCCCGTGAAGACGCACTTGTCTCCGGCTTTGGCACGTTCGACCAACTCGGAACGCAGAATGACATCCAGAGAACGGGGCATCGAGCCAGTGGGTATTTCAGAAGGATTTTCCTGAATTCGAACCTTCTGCCAATCGGTGAATTTGGAATTATCGATCTGGAGTTGCCATGCGGTGCGGTTACCGCAAGTTGGATTGGGGCAGAGGGCAGGCTACAGGCAGTCTGTATCAGGCTGGCACACTGGATGATAAATTTGGAAATGTACCTCGGTATATTTGAACTGTTGTTCGATTTCGTTCACGATCCCGTTACAAATCTCGCAGATAAAGCTGCCAAAAAGAAGCTCTGGCCGAACTTCACTGGTACGGGTAACTGTCCCACTGATGCTCATAAGGGTCCCAATTTTGTCCGTCCTTAGGTCTCGGATACCGGATACGAGTGGAAGGTGGTAGAAAGCAATGTTGAATTCTCGAGACTGGAGATTGGAAGAATATGTAGTAGCCGCAGTCGGGTTGATCTTGAGGTATTCTGGCTCGAACTCCGTGACAAGATTGAGAAGGGCGTGGCGAAGGTAGGGGAGGAATCGGTAATACTGCTTTTGGATCGCGTCCGCAAGAACGTCATCTCTTTGTAGCAGATGTCCATAGTCGACGTAAAGGGTCGTCAACTCGTACTCACGCATGGTGTGTATTTGCTCGATGTAGACGAGTTCGCCATCGCTGGCGTCAGCAATATTGCCATCAGAAGCGGGAGTAGGAGCAAGCGCAATGTCTTCAGTGAATCTTTTTCCGAAAACGGGGTCAGGGTGGTTTAGATTGTGATAAAATCGGCGCGCACGTCTTCAGAAAAGTCTCGAAGCTTTCAGCTACACTCTCCCCAACAGCATCTTTGACAAGTGGTACTTCCGCATTTCCCTGTGTTCTAGGCCGCCTCCGCTTCACTGCACCACCTCCTTCACCACTGTCTTCTGCAGCCTCGTCGTCGCCAAGAGTTAGAGCGTCGGCGGTAGGTCGTCGTCGTGGAGTTCTTTCTCCTACTGATTGAGAAGGATCTGGCGCGCTACTGGGGGGCAAGGAGGATGGTATCGCAATGGGAGATGAGGTTCCAGGAAAATCCATGGTAAACGAAACGAGAAGAGGAATGAACGCGACTTGATTGGCATCTGTAACGTCGTCACGCATTAGGGTCGGCAGTCTCGTGTGCGTGACCTGTGGTACCATTCTGTCACTCAATCAGCCCTCACTTGACAAGTTGACTCCGCCGCTCATGAACGATCTCGAACCTTTGGATCCGGCCTACGTTGCAGAAGTTCTTTCACGGCCACCATTCGTTACCATTAATGGAGTTATCAACGTCAGGGATCTGGGTACATACTCTTCGGAAACTAGTCCTGGTGATATAACGAGACCTCGATTCCTATTTCGCTCTGCGGAGTTGTCCAAGATCACAAAAGAAGGTATTCAGATCGCTTACTATTCCAACGATGCGGTTTGATATGGATCCTTTCAGGAGAACAGCAGCTGAAAGCTCTGGGAATTTCCAAAGTGTTCGATCTACGTTCCGACACCGAGATCCACAAATACAATACACCCCAGCCAGAAATCGATGGCGTAGACGTTATTCGAGCTCCTGTCTTTCAGACGGAAGATTACAGTCCAGAGATGATGGCGAAGTACGTGCGTGGTACTACCCTTGCCGATCAGCCGTCCATTTGCCTATTCATGTGACTCTTTGTACCAGGCGATACCAACTGTATGCTAGCGGGAAGACTGAGGTACGTATGTGAAATAAACTCTGACAACGAACCAATTATTTAATCAATGCAACGCAGGCTTTCATGGAACTTTATTCGCAAATCATGGACCACGGAGGTCCTTCATTTGGCACCATTTTGCGCCACATACGAGATAATCCCACGGAGGGCTGTATATTCCACTGCACGGCTGGCAAGGATCGGACCGGTATAATCGTCGCAATTATCCTGAAGGTTAGACCCCTACTTCCACACTTAAACGCTGCCGCTCAAGCTCTTCGTAGCTCGCTGGAGTTACCAACTCTGTAATTGCCGACGACTACGCACTCACCAGAGTGGGCCGGGAACCTGCACGAGAGATGATCATGGCTCGCCTCTCCAAAGAGCCGCTTTTTGCTTCGAATAACGAAGCTGCCCTCAATATGTTCACCTGCCGGTACGCACATCCGCTTACCCGGTTAGACAGCTGCTAATTTTTTCACAGTCACGATACAATGATTGCTTTCCTATCACTTTTAGAGGACAAATATGGGGGTGTAGAAGCCTACTGCAAACGATATCTAGACCTCTCTGACGACGATCTCAATGTAATCCGGAAGAACATACTGGTTTCCGGTACCCGTTTGTAAATTTTGGACTTGGGTGAAGAGCAATGAATATATGGATTACATGTCATTAGTAGGTAGCATATCAATCATGGTCCGATGTATGAAAGGATGGTGGACATTCAAGCAAGTAGAACGAGTTGTGTGTATCGTATCGACATAACCAAAGAAACGCCGCAACGGCCCTCAGACCTTCATTTTCTAGTCAAACTTAACGGCCTTCGCTTTTGAACCGGCTGTGTGGCAGCTCCGTTTATTGTCGCTCTTGCCCGACCGGGATTCAATGGTGACAACGCCCCGTTCCTGCTGGGTGCTGCGGCGGCAGCGGTGACTGCTGGGTTCAGGGGTAACTCACCCGTTACCCTTCTTCGCAATGGAGCTCGCCCGACGGCTGTCGGGGGGCGCCCAACCCTATCCCCTGCCGGTGGATTGAATTCGGTGGCCTTCTCAGTCTCCGTAAAATCAGAGTATGATGCATCCGGGCCCTGTCGCCGTGCTTTCTCGTGTTTGGCTTGGACAGAGCGGAAGTGTGAAAGAAGCTCCTGCCATTTGATTTCATCCCGGCCGAGCTTGGATCTCGTTGACAGCGGTCCCGCATTACTGCATGGTTGTTAGTACATGACATCAGTCCTCGCAACAGACTTACGATTTAGGTGCAATGTGTAGGAAACCTGCAGAGTTAACTGCGTTCAGGCGATTCCGAAGGGACACAAACGCAGAACTTTGAGGCAGAAGCATCAACAAGCCATAGAGACATTTGAAGAGATGTGGGTATCTCTCAGGTTCTAGGAGCTGCAACCGTATATCTGGGAGTGGTCAGCAAAATTGGCACGATATAACAAGGACAACAGTTACATGTAAAGACGGGCGACTCGATTAACTGTACCAGCTTGTCGACCTGCACGAGCATCTGTACAGTGATTTCGAGATCCGCGCTTTGACTTGGGATTCAGAACCAATAACATGCTCTAGGAGCAACACCACTTACAAGATGTAAAGAAGATTTGAGGCGTGCTCATAGGCTTGGGCAAGTAAGCAGAGGGAGAAAACTGCGACAGCGTTGTGGCACCAAGACCGATATAGTGTCGTAAACAGAGCCTGGCCATCTTGCTGGGGTGAAAGTCAGAAGATTTTAGAGGAAGAGGGGCAATCGACGGGACTGACCCGTGTCTCGAGACTCTTTAGTCGTTTACGGAAATCCGTCAGCTCCGGCGATGTGATCAAAATGATGTTCAGTTTCTGCACAATGACACTGGCAAACTCGAGATCCTGCGATCCATTAATTAATGCTAAGAATCCGAGTAGCATAGGAGGATCGACGTACATCCTCTTTCTCCAGTATCTCTGCAAATGTTCGATAAATCTTTTCGGTGTTGATGTTCACACAAAGCTGGCGGATGATCAAACTTCCCCGAGTTTCCAAAAGCCGTCTATCGGTGTTGAACAACTCTAGAAGGTTAATCATGAAGGCCTTGAAGTAGTTCTCTTCTGAGCTGGAGGATATCTGTGCCAAGAGCTGCAAGTCATGCTTGATAACCTGTAAATTAGCCACAGGTAAGCAGATGCGTATCGCGTAAGAGACTACTGAAGGTGCGTGAATAATACCTACCTCATCTGAACTATCAGACAATGTTTTTAGCAGAGCCGGGAACGTCCCATCATTCAGAGCAAGGATCTGATAATGAACACAAAACATGAATTGGGAGTAGAAGTCGAGAAGAAAGCAAAGCAACCTTCTTCGGTGCCTTCTGGTGCAGCATAATTAACCATTTCAGCGCAGCAACACGCGTTTCTGTGAACTCGCTCAGGAACTGTAACGTCAGCTCGTCTACAATTGACTTGTAATCAAACAAGTCTGTCTCTTCTGGGCTTGGCACAGGGGTCGTTTGATTACTGGCAAAGGAGAGAGGCGAGTGAGGTCGACTGGGGTCAGACGCCAGCGTGGACGGGGCATTCGTGTCTGCCGACGATGGTGCACGCGGTGTTATGGATACATCTGTAGCACTCATTCGTTGTCTCTGTAGGGGAACTGTAGGTATAGTCGGAGATTCCAAAGGCGGGTTAGGTGATGTAATTTCCTGAGAAGACGACAGAGTCGACTGTCGTGTATTGGTTGCAGACGGCGTGGGTGACCTGATCATCCGAGATGTTGAAGGTTTCTCAGAGGAAACCTGGACTGGGCGCGTGACAGTTTCCACGGGCGAGGGAAGGCTCTGAATGACAGTGTAGAGGTGGCCGTTCATGGTAATTGCAGCTTCCCGAATCATCGAAACATGATGCGCAAGGTTCGGGAGAACAGCAGGAACGAAACGGGGCGTAAATGGTACCATAACCCCGGGAGCGAACTTCAGAAATTCCGCAAGCCATCTGAGCGCAGTTGATCGTTGAATCTCATCATCTAACACGAATCTCAGGTGAAGAAACGTAAGAAGACAAGGAATTATACTGACGATCCTCATTCGTTTGCTGAATCAGAATTTCGACAATGGCAGCGTAATCAACTTTCACCCCTTGACCGGGTTCCCAAACTGTGACAGATTGATAAATAGACTTTCGGTGAAAGATTGCACAGAAGTCTCACCACCGAGGTCGCGGTCATCAATGTTTGACGCATAATCGTCTTTCACTGCAGATTCGGTCTCATGACTCAATTCGTCTTCGTTGTCATTGATGAAGACCGCCCTCTCGGATGTTTCCAGAGTAAGTTCGGGCAGCTTCTCGTGTACATTGACCTGTCTCGAGGATTCAGACGGTGTTCGGGCCTTGAGCTGGTCGTCAAGTTTTCGGCGGAGCTTGCTGACTTGACTAATTTCGTAAAGGAAGTCGGCGAGCAGACTTTCTGTGGCAACCCGGACATCCTCAGTGGGATCTGAGAGATATTTCCTATACATTCAGAGTGAGTCCATAACTCGGCTGACATGATTCAGTAAGAGATCAGTAAGACTCACATGAGACCATCCAGAAATTCAGGAAGATATGAGATCAGTTCCAACTCGGGCACAGAGTCGAGAACGTTGATCCAGGATACAAGGTAGCTCCGCGTGAATGGGCTAACGACATAGATGCGTTCCCGCAGGAGGGGAATAAAGTGCGCCAACGAAAAGGCTTTCCTTTCCCCAGGATGCTCATGGTCTGAAATACCGTCGGAGTACGAAACCAGGACGCCACGAGGGCCTTCACGTTGGTCGCGAACCCTCTCGGTTTCTGGATAGAGGGGAATATACACAGAGGCTGATTCCGCGACGATATCTTTCAGGAGTCGGTCCAGCAGCTCGGCCCCATTCTTGACCGATAACTCGGAATCGGCAGCGAGCTAAGTGCGGCACCGGTAGTAATGAATTCCCAGTATCTGTGCAGGGCCACTCACTTTACTTAAAGCGTCAAAGATGTCGTTGAAATAGACCAGTACTTCCCCCTTCGAGACCTTCGCAATGTTGTAAAGGCATTCGGCAGAGAAGTACCGAATTCTATTCTCCGGGTCGACGAAACAATTGAGAAGGGGTCCAACGAACTTCTCCATGTACGGCGCAATATCCACGCCCAATGCTATAGCAGTCCCAGCGAGGCCAATGAGACCACCATTACGAATGTGGAGTGGGTTGGCGTTGTTGCTGAACATGTCGACCAACTGGTCTATGATTTGGCTAATCCGCCGTTGGTCTCCTTGCTGGTGGCATTCTCGAATTTGCCTTTGGATTGTTCTGTTAGATAATGGGCGGATTACAGGGGATCTGGACTAGTCACTTCTCGAGATCAAGTGCAGCCGCCTTGCGTTTCTCGTAAATCTTGTCAATCAGTTGTTTCGCAATGCCAGACTCTACGAAGAGGTTCTGTCAGTCGGTTGCGATGTCGTCTTTGAACCCACATACCCATCGTTCAATGAAGTTGTGAGCAGACGGACCATGCAGCTCATAAACAACGTCGGTGCCAGCCACTGGAGTCAGCCAGTCAGCCAGGCTGATGCCAATGGCCATAGACTCCAGTGGCTGTGCTCATCCTTTGATGAGGGCGCAAACTGCTCCGTTGTCAGTCCCCAGTAATGACGAACGCGGTGAAGGCTGCTTGGCCGCTGGCCCTTCTGCTCGTCACCCCTTTCGACCCAACTCTGTTCAGTCATAACTCTTGTCTTTCCAAGGTCTTCTATGGAAACTACCAGCAGGGCGGCACCACGCTCAGTGTACTGCGGCCGGATCCCGCTTGCCTCGATTCGTGGACATCTCACACTTTACTACAATCGGCCTCGATTTCTGAGGCCACCCAAGAGGTACAGCAGCTTGTGTGGCTAGAGGAACAGGCGGTAGATGAGTCTTTGAAGGCGCAGACGCGGTCGTTCAGAAATGAATTCGACGCCTTCCTTGACATACTGGCGACGTACGAGTCATCATCTAGCAATGGTCTCTCCGCTCAGGTGGTTATCGGAGAACCCCAGCACCATCCGGGGTACGAAATTCTCTACCGTACATCGAAGGCCGCTCTACTCTCCGTTAATCATGAGAAAGCCATGATCATTGACACTCTTGTGCCGCGGTTCTGGAAGTCCACGTTGCTCCCTAATGAGCCGGTGCCTTTCCGAACCGTGGCGCCTTCGACTTTGGAACACGCTGAGAACGTCTTGGCCAATCTCAAGTTCGACCCCGTCATTGGATCCACTGTGGATAATATCTCAATTCCCCAGATGAGAAACGATATCCGATTCTTGACTGGGGAGGACGAGAAGTCCGGAATCGTATCCAGGCACTCTTTCTCTAAAGGGGCCTCTACTGCTGCGGCTTGGCTCAAGGCGCGTTTTGAGGAGACCGGTGCAAGCTGCGAGCTGAAGCCTTTCCTTGTCGGAGTCGCACCCAACGTAGTATGGTATGTGACTTTTAAGTTGGCGACATGCTCAGGACCTCATTTTCTGCCCAGCCGTTATCCCTCCATCGTCAACACCACTTCTACGGTCTTGCTCAGTGCACACTATGATAGTCGTGGCTCTTTTGGAAGGTTGCGCGCCCCTGGCGCTGACGACGATGGCTCCGGAACGGTCTCTCTCTTATCCATTGCCAGGGTTATTCTGCGGAAAGGTATCAAGTTCTACAGTAATGTTGAGCTTGTCGCTTTTGCAGGCGAAGAACAGGGCCTGCTTGGATCAAGAGCATACGCTCGTAAGTCTTCTCTTCCCGTAATAGTAAACCTCATTAAGATTTGGATCACAGGTGAACTTCGGGCTGCCAATGCCAACCTGACCCTCATGGTGCAAGCCGATATGCTTGCCTTCCGGGAGCCAGGAGAGCTTCACCAGCTTGGTCTGCCAGAAAAGTATGACTCTCCAGCCTTGTCTAGTCGAATCAGGTACTAAAAGTTATTCGACGGATAGTATTGGCTCTCCTGTTGTTACCCAGCTGGTGGCCAATGTTTCTGCTATCTACAGTCCCGAACTGCGCGTGGGCTTCACACCCGTATGTATTTTCGAATTTTCCATGACTTGTGCTTTCATATACGGTACCTAGGCATGCTGCAGCGACCACCAGGTGCGTGTTACACCTTAGGTTGTTTGACAAAGGTTCTCACATTTCCCAGTCTTTCCACGAACAGGGTTTCCCTGCCACGCAAGTTTTCGAGCGTGCCGGTCCAAGTGCGTAGTCCTATAGCGTTTAGCGTTGTCGTGGTCTCATCCTTTCCCAGTTGTGGACCCTATGTACCATAATTCAGGCAAGCCTTAATCCTTGTGTATGCTGCGTTCGAATCTAAGATTCGCTCCAGGTGATTTGAGTGAGCGGGTTGGATTCGACTTCGAACAGTTAAGGTCCATTGCGAAGGTCCAGGTTGGTCCTCCTCGCAATTTTCAGGCAGTTGTCGATTTATACTCACTATGCTTCAGTTTGCGACATTGCTCCACACTGCCGGTTACGAGTTATCAGACTAACCAACTACAATACAACGTGTTTATGTCTTCAATTTCCCACAATGTTTCCTATTCTAGAAACCGGCCGCGCTGCGAATCGAGTTGACGAGGATGTTCTTATAATCTCCCCCAGCCTCCCACATCGCAAATCCCCTCAAAGCCTTAGTCTTGATAAATATCCCTTTCGCTGTGAAAGACTAGATGACGAGTTGATAAGTCCTCAACTCCATCCAAATGTTGCAGGCATACCTGCACGTTATCATAGGACACCATAATTTCTGTCCGGGAATTATAGACGAAAGCCTGCGGAGAACAACGTCAATGACATACTTTTAAGAGACGTCTCTTTAGTACTCACGGTTTGACTGCAGGTATCGAATGTAGATGCGATGCCGGCTTTCACACTTCCATCTTTGTTGAGATAACCGTGCTTGATTAAACCCCAAAAGTTGATGACGCCGCCCTGAGACTGCTGGGCACCGCAGACATCGATACCGGCAGGGTCATCCCATTCATCGCCAGCGGGACGTGATGAAGGATCGAATCTGGGGTAAGACGCCAACACGGTGGTGGATCCTGCCTTGAAGGCATTCGATTTGCGAACCCGGAATGAGTGTCCATAACCAGGAACTGCCAATACGAGCTGGCTAGTGGGGATTCCAGCTTTGACCCATTTCGTGACCGCAGACGCGGCGGAGCCCCTGCGATTGCTTTCAGCGACACATGAGTCGTCAAGAGGTGCGTTCGGGCCGACGGTCGCGCTCCACGGACCCCAGAGGTCGTAGTTCATGATGGCAATCCAGTCGAGGACTTTGCTGAATCCAGCGACACTGGAAGACGGATTGCCATTTACATCCATGAAGGGCACGGTGGCGGTCGCAGCAGAAAGGATAAGCCCCTTCCCAACGGGATCTGCGCGAAGGAGCTGCAAGAATGCCAGGAAGTTGATAGTGTCCCTAGAGCTAATGGTGTTACAGCCGATTCCTTGGTTGTTGGGGTATTCCCAGCTGGGGTGGATAGGTGGTCAGAGGGGACTATAATTCGGAGAACATATGCCATACTCAAAATCAATACCGTCGAGGCTGTAATTCTTCGCAAAGTCAGATACGGTCTTCACAAAGGCAGTCCGTTTTGCAGCAGTAGCCACGTTTGTTGAAAAATAGCGGGATCCAGTCCAGCCGCCTATCGATACAAGAGCCTTTACTCCCTGAATACAAGGTCATTTTCTGGGTCCTAGCCACTGTGGATGTCCAGTCTCTTACATTCTTGTGAGCTTCGGACACGAAGCGTGGTAACAAGGCTGGGTTCGAAGAACTCAAGTCCAGAGTCGCAACGTCTGCAGCGGTTTCCCTACAAAACATAGGGCGTTAAATCCTAAGAGTTCAATATGACGGGTGGGACAGCTCACGCAAATGCATAGGTTAGGTGAGTGTATTTAGCCCAGGGTACGTCTTCGAGAGGAAAGCTAATGTTGCTGTTAGAGTGCCAGCCTGCGTACCAAGCAGTGGCCACCCGGTGGGTTGAAGCCGCAGTGGAGCACAGAGCAAGAACAAAGATCGCAAGGGCAGCCCAGCTAGTGAGTGACCTCATGTTTAGGGGCACCTTCACTGGACAGGCAAATGCATATGTTCCTATTTATAAGGTGAAAGGAAGAGCGGAAGAGCGGACACGATATAGATCGACCATATGAATGGACTCGAGAAGAAGCATCCGTCGGATCCACTGCAATAAGGCCACCGTTTTACACAGAATCAACCACCAGTGGAGACTCGAAGCACGAAGGAAACCATATGTTCACGGTGCAAAGCCTCATGACATTGTCAGATGCAGACAACATCATCACCTGATTGATTGAGGATTAAAGTTGAAAAACTATGCTGAATGCTGAAGCTGCTGAAGTCGATCATGTCTGTCGGGTAAGTATTAGTAACCAGGACGGAGGTGGCTCGGGCCGGCGGCCGGCGGAGTTATTATTAACTATGGATTAACCGTCAATGTTTCTTGTCTCGACTTCCACCAGTGTCGCCGCGCCGCGCCGCGTTGGCTATCAAGGTAGAGATGAACAGTGAAGAGGGTCGCGTGGTGAGGGGTGCAGTTCAGATTTCGAAGAACTCGGAACGCGTTGCAGATGCAGACGAGGAGGTAAGCCCAACTTAGTCTCAGGCGTTTGAGGTTTGTATGAAAGAGTTACGCTGACAGGTGTTTATTCTCTACTCGGACCTCCAGGCTGGTGCCAAAACGGAAAATGAAATTTTTCGTGGGCTGGGCCATGTTGACTCACGGCAGGATACAATGACAATAGCTTTCGATCTCAAGTCTCCTGCGTCCGCTACAGGTGTATATTCGAAGGCACCTAAATCATATAGGAACAGAAATGTCAAAAAGACAGGCAAAGATCTGGACAAGACCGTCCAGATCGAACTCGCACAAGATAAGACTGCACTTCGGACGCGCAAAGGGGACACTGGCAGTGTGGTGTGGAAAGCCAGGTAAATCCTCATTGGCACATACTGTTGGAGTGAAACTCAAGAGTGCTCATACGCACGTGTAGCTTCGACTTCGCACAGCTCGTTCTCCAGCAAATCCACTTCCCAACCCCCGATAGTCTCTTGATCGCGTCTATCCTTGAAAGACAACACGTTCTGGAGCTAGGGTTCGCCCTCCGCGCGTCTCTTTTTTCAATCAAGTTCTAACCATCTGTGTACCTTCTATCTGCGTGATTGTCTACTTCTAGCGCAGGGACAGGCCTCTTAGCAATCGCCTTCGCACCACATGTGCGCCACTACACCGTGACTGATATTGCCGCCCTTGTCCCCCTCCTCCGGAAGAATGTCTCCTCCAATTTTCCAAGCTGGCTTGACCACATGGGTACCGCACCATCTTTAGCGGGGTCCAATATATCCGTTGAAGAACTCGATTGGATCGCCCTTGCCTCCACGTCCATTACCCAGCGCACCAGGCTCACACAACACATCGCGCCGGCAGACCTTATTCTTATCGTGGACTGCATCTACCACCCCTCGCTACTCCCACCACTCGTTGAGACATTACAACACCTTGCGGTCCCTGAAAAGACAGTGGTGCTGGTCGTAGTAGAGCTCCGTGCAGTCGACGTGATGAGGGAGTTTTTGGAGCTATGGCTTGCGAAGGCCAAGTGGGAGATCTGGAGGCTTGACGAGGCTGGAGGGATGGGAAGGCCGTATGCGGCATGGGTTGGGTGGAGGTTCCTGTGAGATGGCAAGAAGGCTAGTCTCTCCTAGACGGAGACGATCAGTCGTAGCCTCCTTCTGTACCAAGAAGGTCCTGTCCAGTGTCCACGTTGCACACGCGAAAGCAATCTCGCCAGTCACGGTCATGAGATCAGGTTGCCTAGTACATGCAAATATTGATTATACGCCCTTCACCATCTTCAGAGTGACCAGATAAGGACCACAGACCGTAGATGACAGTGAATCGTCACCAGGTGTATAGGCTTGTGACCATCCGCTTTCGGACACAGCAGCTGTGCTCGCAACTTCATTATTGAACTTGCAAGCTCGCACCTTTCCCACCCGCCTCTAAAAAAAAGTGGCGAGCACAGCTGTGTCCGAAAGCGGATGGTCACGAGCCTACTTGTGCACCTACTTGTGCACCTACTTGTGCACCACCAAAATCCGCAAGTTCGCGAGGGCCGAGAGAGGCCGAGACGGTCCGGCCAATGCCGGCCAATCCAAATTTCTCCCATGGCCTCAGAACCGCCGACAGCCCATTCGTTCAGGAATTGGTTTACAGAACAAGGCGGCGAGTTTCATCCTAATGCACTATTTTCTGAAGGTACCGACAATCACGCCTTCTTGTCGAGATCTCGCTGACACGCCATTAAAGTCCCCTCTGGCTATTCCATCGTTGCTCGAGAAGATATCCCTATCGACACAGCTGTCGTAAAATGCCCCTTTGACTTGGCCGTTACAGAGGAGCTTGCTCAGAGATGTCTAATCAAACTCGCGGACCTGAAAGAGCTTATCTCGTCAAAACAGTGGTCCGAAAGGCAGTGGATAGCTTCCTATCTATGTTTTCACTGGATTCTAGAGGACTCAAGGTGTTCTTCCTAAATCCTTTGGTGCTGGATGTACTACTCAACTTCACAAGTCATCTGCTTCATTACCCATACGTCAAGACTTTGCCAGCGGCCCAGAAGCTGCGTACACCCCTGCATTTTACTGACCTGGAGCTACAACTGTTCCAGGGCACGAACCTATATGGCGCAACCTTGGATCGGGAAAAAGAATGGAGGCGGGAGTGGAGTCAATGCAACGCCACATTCGCAAATGAGAACCCTGAATGGGGCCACAAGTTTTCTTGGTCAGGACTATAACACACGCTTGATGGTGATCTTTATTCACAGGGTTCAACAGGGAGTCCTATTTGACCGCAGGGACTTTTCTATCATCCCGTGCATTTCCATCTTCCATCCTTTCCCCAAATCCGTCCTTAATCTCATCGCCGGACACCAAGCCTGTGCTCTTACCGGGGATCGATGCCTTGAATCACGCTCGGGGTCAGCCTGTTTCATGGGTTGTCTCATACCCGGCGGCAGATTTGGCTGCGGAGACGCCGAGTATCTCCCTTGTCCTTCACAATTCCTCGAGCAAAGGTCAAGAGCTTGTCAACAACTACGGTGCAAAGCCTAACTCGGAGCTCATCCTGGGCTATGGCTTCACACTGCCACAAAATCCTGATGACACTATCGTGCTTAAAATCGGAGGAATACATGGGAAAAAGTGGGAGGTCGGGCGATCTGCCTGTGGCGCCGACGGGCTTTGGGACGAGATCCTTCAATCTGTCCAGCAAAATCCAGAGTCGCTCCCAAACTACGAGGATCAGCTCGACGCCTCAGGCACACTTCTCGACATGCTACAGGGGCTACTCGATCGCCTCCCATCAGACCGCGAGGACCACCGGGCAGAAATGCGACCGGATGTCGCGCTAATGCTGCACGACTACGTCGAAGGTCAGTGTGTTTTTTCGGAGCAGCTTAACACTTGTGTCTAATGTGTTCTCAGGCCAACGCGACATTCTACAGTCGCTCATAGACTTCGCACATGAGAAGGAGAGGCTTGCAATCGAAGCTGCTCGCGCAGAGGGTGTAGAAGTCGTGTTGGAGGACTGATAACATCTTTACAAGGCTTCGCGATTAGTGATGGCTACTGGGACTCACGGTAATTGCACAACGGTACTGTTGTCATTATTATCCGAGGACCAGTGCCTTTTACTTTACAGTGAAAGATTGTTGGTTACAAGCCCATCCAAATAAACTCGTCGGCCAATTCGACTTCTTTCGTCAACCGGATGTCCGTCGACGGCGCACCAACCAAGATAGAGAAATTTTCCCGCCTCCGCAATCCAATGTGCCGCGCGATCATCATAAAAGCTCAACGCATTACTGTCAAGCATATGCTCCACCCTCTTTATTGCCCCAGGTTTGAGGTCAACCTTAACGAAGCACTTAAGCTACTTGACCGGTCGCGGAAGGGATGACTCCCAGATCCGTGACATAGATCTGGAGCAACCTCCCGACCTTGACATCTGACGTCGAAGGAGACGTTGAAAGAGACAGTAAATTTGCCGTCTGGTGAGATGGCCGAGGCGTCGATTCCAGTGTACTCGAACTTCGTGTACGAGAGGCCAAAGCCGAACGGGAACAGAGGCACGAGGTTCCTGACGTCGAAACCTCTGATGCCCGGTGGTCGATATTGCGGTGACTTTATGGTGTGTTCGACTTATGCCAAACTCATGCCTCATTGTAGAAGATGTTCCCGTATTCCTGGCCCTTGTCTCCGAACGAGGGGTAAGAGGGAGAGTCCTCAAGACGTTTACTGTGGTCAGTTTTAGGACAATATTCATGGGACATAGGGTGATTACTGTTATAAGAGACTGTAATATTATCATTAGAGAGCTGTAGATGGACGGGAACGCGACGTATGTGAGGGAATACTCAGGAGTACCTGCAAGATAGCGACAGATATACAGCGCTTTGTCAATGTGCTCCTGTGAAGG
>JABCKJ010000077.1:0-69446 GCA_018850815.1 Asterophora lycoperdoides
AACATTCACCGAGGTATCGACGTGCAGTGTGCCAGGGCCTATGCCCCACGCATGCTCCAATCTACTGAGCTTCACAGCTATGAAGATATTATCAACATTTTGAGCGTACGGGACACACACCAAGGCGTCGGGCGCATTCCGTGGTAAAAGATGAACATATTCGACGACAGGGTCTGCCTTTACGTCCGTGACAAAGGTCCAGGTAGGTGTAAGGCCCTCGACTGCGAGATCCACACGCTTTTTGTCGTCATCGTTGAAGGGTGGCAGATGGATGTCGGCGAGAGCGAATGCGGGGTCTGGCGCATGTTTAGATCTTTCTGAAGAGCAGTCTGAGTCGCTATCAGAGGATTCAGAGCTGTGGCTGAGGCTGTACATGTGAAGGGGCATTTTGAGATTGTTCCAGTGGTGTTCAAGAAGTTCGGAGCGTTGGTCCCGGAACTCGGAACTTCAAAGCCTTTTGGAAGCGTGGCAATCTTCGAGATTCGTCACCAGTCACATGTACTAGTCACAACTCACCACTAGTAACACTAATAGTAATAGTATGATTAGCCTCCAAGTGACCGCGTCGTCGCGCGTCGCCTCCACAGCCTCCCGCTGCCTTTTTCACCTCAGTATTTACATTGACGGAACATGGTTCACCATGTTTGAAAAGTATCCTTCACTTGTTCGGCTGCTCAATGATTATGGCCCACTTGCTCCCAATCTCAATTACGCGCTACGCGGACATGGGGTATTTTCCAGATGCAATTAGTAGAAGCGCGTTTGAGGCTCGTCATTTTTTGTCGAGTTTTTTTCAAGTTCTCATAGTCCAGCCAGCCCGCGGCTGCACCTCAAGGTATCATTGTAGTAGGTACTCACACTACGCTTCAACAGATCAGATTCGAAGTGATTTCTCACCCATTGTTCTTTCGCAACTATTGTTGACCTATTGTTCATGTCATCCACTGATGAGTCGGAATGACATGATCTGTACCTATAGGATCTTCTTTGCCACGGCTTGGCTACTAGATTCATCTTTCCATCAGATAACACGCGTGGCAAATGTGTGGCGACATGCTGCCTGTAGGTCGCATTCCTCTGAGCAAGGCCACATATATAGGAACACTATCAAGGTGGCAGCCTCGTCTTCTTTTCCTCCTCTCAGCCCCTGCTTTCTCTTTTTTGGCCCTGTGCACCCATGCATTCCGCAGATGATCCCCTTTCCACCAGTGATGACGATATCTTTCGGCCACTCACCCATAATGCATCTACTGCAATGCAAATCGACGACGAGATACACCGTCTTGGAAATATCTTTGGCAGCTCCCCGCTCTCAGATCCCCCTTCCTCCGACTCAGAGGCGCGTCGTCGGGATCCAGATCACTATGGGCACAGCCCCGACAATGCTGCCATCACGGCCACGGCAGACGAGACCACACCGTCCCAACGAAAATTAGATGTACAGTCGACAATCAGCCCTGCTGCCCAAGCTCGTGTCCAGGAAGCCACTAAGAGGCTCTTATCTCAACTGTGTTGTGTGGTTTCCCATCACAACTCCGACTTCGGCGTCGAGTATGCCCACATTCTACCTCGTGCGACCAAGGGCAAATTGGTTTGTGGCAAACCTCAGACGACTCTTTATATCAACTGAACTAACAAATCGTAGCTGATGCTCCTGGAGTACCACTGGGGCATGAAATACGAGACACTCAACGTGGACACCCGATTTAACATCGTTCGACGTGAGTAGCCCGTTGATGTCATAGACTTTCAATTGATGGTCATGAGTAGTCAAGTCGGACATTCACAAACAATTCGATAAAGGAAATTTTATGCTGTTACCGGAGAAGCACGTTTTACAACGCCTCCTGGATCACACTACCCTCTATCGATCAAAGCAAGTCCAATTTACACCAATTGTGGACATCCTTCGAGAGTTCCATGTTTGTGTTTGATCCTCACTAGATGCTCTCACCATGGTCACTCACATTTTGTTAGACAATGGATGTGCCAGAGGTACCAACAACGTTCAAGTATAAACTCATTGCATCAAACCATGTGCAAACATTCCCCATCTGCAGGATTCCCCAACCTGTCACCTTAGAAACCTCTCTCAACGAGGGAGACGTCCAGGTCATCTTGTATCCGTTTGAAAAGTTGCCAGACCTCGAATTACATGTCCATCCCCACTTCATTGTCACCCATCTAGGTCGCTTCTTGCAAACCCATCGTGTGCACCAGGACCCGACCTCTACAGTCCTGCATAGCCTGCCATCAGGGATACGAGAATTGGCTTTGATTGCCCTCACCATATATGAGCGTTGGCTGCGACCCATCCCCGACGAGAAAGCCTTCAAGGCAACTAAGCCTTCCCCCCCTCCTCCTCCCGACGACGACGAGGACGAGACCAAGACAGCGCCGCGTCGGCGGAAGAGATCTATCCGGTCGAGCAAAACGCGTCGAAGCCAGCCGTCTCCAACACCAACTAGTCGTTCGAAACGGCAGAGGACGGGCGACGGTGGCAAGGACGATGACATGGAATCGCTGGTGTCAACCGGGGAAGCCATCACTCCCAGTTTGGCGAATGTCGAGCTGCCGTCAATAAAGGACTGGGCGGCTGAGGTAGCCCTGTATAACGACGACGTCGCTGCGGATGAGGTGAGTGTTCACTATGTTCAGACTACGCCACAAATGCCAATGTATGTTTGGAATCCAGATGACTCTCATGGTGCGCGATCTGGTCGTTTAGTAGTTCCGCCGTACTGTTGACATCAAATATTCCTTGACCTATGCTCATCTCTGCTTTTCTGTTCCGACGACTTTACGCTTTTCAGACAATCTTGTTTCGACTCTGCATCTTATCAATGATCATCCGGCAATCATCTATTGCGTATTACTATTAGAGTTCATATTGAGTGGCAATGGCAGTCATTTTATCACAACCTAAGTAGCCCCAATTTTTGCAGAAGAGTACTATGGGCACATGGCAACTTCAATTTGCAGTGGTTCAGGCCCCAGGAAAGTTCTTGAGTCCTCGGTATCGACAGATTCCAGCGTCATAGGCCGGGGTATCTCATATGAGTAATAATAATATAGTAGTAGATCATTGCGCCGACTCCATTTGATCGCTGCCGGTGTTTGTTCGTTTCGATGATTCAGTTCTTCTTTGCTTCCGACGCACCCTGTTGCTGGCGGAGTGCACGCGCAATGTGACCGTACGAATCGACCATGAGCGCAAAGGGGATGATCACCCATCTGTGAAAATCGAAATATCAGTCAACCAGGTGCGAATTGAAGTGAAGTAACTCCTACATAAAGTTCATAAACTGTTGATACACAAATAATACAGAGATGAACATCAGTCCAGGCGAAATATCAACTGTTAAGGAGAGGGAACGTACGAAGAGGTACACCCAGAGATAGAGCGGGTTTGAGGTGTCGAGGTTCTTGCTGCCCGTGAGCCACTCCGGGCAGAAAGTCATCCAGCTAATACACATCACGCCGACGCAGAAAGGTTCACGCAGTACTTTGCGAAAAAAAATGTGATCAACCTACCCTCCATAAATCTCAGCCGTGCTGAGAACAACAATCCAGTAGTGGCGTGCAGGGTCGGAGCGGGAAAGAAGCACAAGAATATAGCAGCATAAAGGCCCGGCACCGAGAACCGTGAGGAGTTCGAGCGCGACAACTGTAGGGTCCGAAAAACCCCAGCGAAAGTCGGCGGCGGCGTATTCGCGCCCTGTACATGGAGTCAATTGCACGAACACGTGAGAAGAGAGCAAAATGGCACGTACACATTACAGCAAATGGTCCGGCACTAGTGTTGACCTGGCGACCAAAGAGTGAGAGCCAAAGGAAAGAGCCTTCAAAAATGAAGTGGATGAGCGCGTCAAAGGCCTACAACACCACCGACGTACAAGCATCTCGTCAGGGCCACACATGCAACACCAAAGGACAACTCACGAGCCAGATGAATGTCCACCGCTCAACGCGACGCGCATTTTTGGGCAAACTGGCCTTGGCTCCAAGGTAGGCTGTGAGATAGACGCCCAGAACACCGGCAAGGGAGTATGCAGACGTAAGTGCGAAGATGTCTGCGACATAGACTGGTAACCACTCCCTCTACTCGAGGCTTGCCTCTCAGTAGAGGGAACGGTCACCGGTCTATCTGCGACAGACTTTGCTGGTGGGGACATCGTACGGCGGGTTACCGACTTGGAGGAGCACGAGGGTTGTTGAAAAAGTATTCCCATCCCAAAACGGCAACAGAATTCAATATTCAATACGCTTAGTCAGCCGACTTCACCACCGACAGTTATGCTCAACGATGGACAAGAGCAGTGAGCACAACCCTCTACAATGGTTGTATAATGTTCTAAGGACGATTACCCTGAATTCATCAGCCGCAGTAAAGATCTACCCTTGCGTAGTTCAATACAACCCTCAGATTTCTGCCACGAGTCTGGGGTAACGCGAACCCAGCCATCGTGTCAGATAGTTTTGGGAGGCGTGGTATTTACGCGGTATTTACTTATGCGTCGTCCGACGTGGTCAAGGCGGCCTGTCGGTTCCGAGACACCATTGCGAACAGCCAGCTCGAATCCTTCGTGGGGGTACTAGGCAAATGGTAGCAAGGAGAATCAGGGGGTATTGTCGGCCGCGACTGACAGAGACTTGAACGAAGTCCATCAAAATGCCACAAGGTTCAGAATACAAAACCACTCACAGGTAAAAAAAACTCGCAGAGGTATCCACAAGCAGTGTGCCAGGACCTATGCCCCACGCATGTTCTAATCTACTGAGCTTCAAAAAAAGCCACGAGTAATGTATCAACAGTTTAAGTGTATGACACACGCAAAAGCATCGGTTGCATTCCGTGGTAAAGGTGAACATATTCGACGGCAGGGTCTGCCTTCGCGTCTTACAAAAGTCCAAGTCGGTGTGAGGCCCTCAACGGCGAGGTTGACGCGGTTCTTGTCGTCATCATTGAGGGTGGCAAATCAACATCGGTGAGAGTGAATGGGGGGTCCGTCGCATTGGATCTTTCTGTGGAGCAGTCGCTACCAGAGGATTCTTAAGGCTGTTCGAAGTATGGTCTCACGGCGATAGCACTGAATTAATCAACGACAGTAAAGGCCTGACCTTGTATAGTCGTAAGCCATGCTCGCACAGACTTCTGCGCCCTCCGTGGCGTGTCCTGCTGATGTCGTGTTATATGTTTTTGGAAAGCGTCGTAGCAATTGCGCTGTCGCGCGGCGTCGGAGTGGCCGAAGTGATCGAGGCGCCCTGTTGGCTCTGAAACGCCATTGTGAACAGCCAGCTCCTTCGCAGGGGTCTTAGGCAAACGGTAGAAAGGAGAATCACGGGGTATGGGCTTTGAAACCCAATCACAGTATGTCCGCATAGACTGGTAGACCAGTTCTCTCCAGATTGGGTCGCCGCGTTTGTAGCCCGCAATGAATGACATCGAGTTTCGCGTGGAGAAAATTCGACCCCCACGGCAAAGGACAAAGCAAGGGTGAACGTGAGAAACGATAGTAGGAAGTGTGTCGAAGGGGTATTTGTGAGCCTCAAGCGGTGCAGAATTGGTCCTGGGACAAGTGGAGATAGAGGGACAATGTATGGTCATGCGGGCCATATCTTTGAAAGGAACAAGTGTGTATTTGTAGGTCGGTTCCTGTCATGAAATGTAGATATACTCGTAGAGAAAACGGTCCATCACTTACATTGATCATCCCGAAAAACGAGACATCCGTTTTGCATTGAAGCATTTTGATAATCCTTTCTTCTGGCACGAGGACCCAGCGGCATTGTTCCAACAGCCTGTGCATGTCGGCCGCAACTGGCAGAGACGACGAACGTGATTAAAACTTTGCAAGATTCACAATACTGAGCCACTCACGAGGTAGAACATTCACTGATGTATCGACGTGCAGTGTGCCAGGGCCTATGCCCCACGCATGCTCCAATCTGCTGAGCTTCACAGACATGAAGATATTATCAACAGTGCGAACGTACGGGAGACACACCAATGCGTCGGGCGCGTTCCGTGGTAAAAGATGAACATATTCGACGACAAGGTCTGCCTTTGCGTCCGTGACAAAAGTCCAAGTAGGTGTGAGACCCTCGACTGCGAAATCCACACGCTTTTTGTCGTCATCGTTGAAGGATGGCAGATGGACGTCGGCGAGAGTGAATGCGGGGTCAGGCGCATGTTGAGACCTTTCTGACGAGCAGTCTGACTCTCTATATACAGAGGATTCAGTTCTCAGGCTGAGACTGTACATGTGATGGGCCATTTGAGCTAACTTGTGTTCGAGACTATGTTCAAGTTGGAAGCGTATTCATTCCAACACAGCCTAGCTATATATGGGTTCGTGAAGGTCGAACGGTTCGGAACTGGGTGGTTGGTTTTGAGCCGGGTGGAGAAGGCGGTGGCGAGAGGCGTACCGGCGGTTGGCCCGGGAACTTGAAGGCATGCCGGGGTCTAGATCGCCGATCTAGACCCCGGCGAGTCTGTCTACTTTGATACCGCGGTTTACACTTTACACTTTACAGTACTTGCAATGCGGTTATATATGGTTGAAGGTGTCAATTTGTTTAACGCACACAAGATACAAGTATGTAGTGTCTATAGTCCAGGGTAGATCAGACCAGATTATCCACAAAGGTCCGCTTCTGCACGCTTGTAACCCATGCTTGCACAAACCTCTGCACCCTCCGTCGCATGTCCTGCTGACGCGGACCCGAAGACGAATGTCGTGTCAAATATTTGTGGAAAGCGGAGTAGTCTCTGCGCTTTCGCGCGGCGTCGGAGTAGCCGACGTGGTCAAGGCGGTCTGTCGGCTCCGAAACACCATTGCGAACAGCCAGCTCCTTCGTGGGGGCACTAGTCAAACGGTAGAAAGAAGAATCACCGGGTATGGGATTTGTCGCCCAATGCAAGTATGTCCGCACAGACTGGAAGACCAGTTCTGTGCAGATTGGGTCGCTGCTTTCGTAGCCCGCAAGCAATGCCATCGTGCTTGGCTGGGAGAAAATTCGGACAGCACGGCAAAGAACAAAGCAGGGGTGGGTGGACATGTGAGATAATTGTGGGAAGTGTGTCGAAGGGGAATTTGTGAGCCTCAATCGGCGTAGAATTGGTTCTTGGCCACGTGGAGGTCGAGGTCGAGGGACAATGTATGGTCATATCGACCATATCTTTGAAAGGAACAAGCGTGTACTTGTACGTCGGTTCCTGTCATAGGATGTAGATATATTCATAGAGGAAACGGCGCATCACAGCGCATCACTTACATTAATCGTCTCGAAAAATGAGACATCCGTTATTGAAGCATTTTGATAATCCTTTCTTCTGGCACGAGGACCCAGCGGCATTGTTCTAACAGCCTGTGCATGTCGGCCGCAACTGGCAGTGACGACAAACTATTAAAACTTTGCAAGATTCAAATCGCTAAACTACTCACGAGGTAGAACATTCACCGAGGTATCCACATGCAATATGCCATGGCTTACGTCCCACGCACGTTCTAATCTACTGAGCTTCAAAGGTGTGAATGTACTATCGGCAGTCCGAGCATATAGAACACACCAAAATGTCAGGCGCATTCCGTGGCAAAAGGTGAACATATTCGATGACAGGGTTTACCTCCTTTGCGTCAGTTACAAAGGTCCAGGTAGGTGTAAGGCCTTCGGCGGCGCGATTGACGCGGTTCTTGTCGTCATCACTGAAGGGTGGCAGATCTACGTCGGTGAGTGTGAATACGGGGTTCGGCGCATGTTTGGAGCTTTCCGACGAGGATTGGCTACCAGACGATTCATAGCTGAGGCTGTGACCAGAGGATTCAGAGCTGAGGCGTCCATTGGAATATTGAACTAACTTACCAGACCGTTCGCTGAAGAAAGGACCTCCTTACAACTGGTCTTCCCACAGTCTTCGACGGGAGCCGCACGCTCTCGACGGTCCTCACGTCAACTGTGGACGACGGCACAAACTCCGCCGTGGTGGAGGAGCTCAGACATATCACAGTGGATAAAACTATTTGGAAACCCCCCTTTCTGCGAGAAACCCAGGGTTTCTGAAATTGCTTATTTAGAAACCGGGGTTCAACGATTGCCACCAATTTCGGTAGATGCCGGCGATGAGCCAAACAACGTCGTCGCTGTTCAACGCGACGTTCGCAACTTCATTCTGCCATGCTACTTGTCTATTCTACGCCGGCTCCTTGGCAATGCGACCTCTCTAACGTGCCATGACAAGATACACCATCCTACAAATACATGTCAATTCGTCACCTTTCATTCAAATGTCGGGGGTTTCTGAGAAACCCTGGGTTTCTCTCAGAAAGGGGGGTTTCCAAATAGTTTTATCTATCACAGTATACTATTTCTCCCCATCTCCGATGCTTGATTCCGTATCCGACAGGGAAGATAGCGAGAGGCACGACGACGACCGTCGACCGACCGTTCTCAGAAACAACCTATGTATTGTGTCAATTTGCCAAGCACTTGTTCAAGTTCATGCGGGGTATACTACCGGATCCTCCACATGAGCAAAGTTCTGCCCCTTCACGCTCGTAACCCATGCTTGCACAGACGTCTGCGCCCTCCATGGCGTGCCTTGCTGATGCCGTGTCAAATATGTTTGGAAAGCGTGGTAGTCTTTGCGCTGTCGCGCGGCGTCGCAGTAGTTGAAGTGATCAAGGCGGCCTATCGGCTCTGAAACGCCATTGCGAACAGCCAGCTCCTTCGCGGGGGTACTAGGCAAACGGTAGAAAGGAGAATCGCCCGGTATGGGCTTTGACACCCAATCAAAGTATGTCCGCATAGACTGGTAGACCAGTTCTCTCCAGATTGGGTCGCTGCGTTGGTAGCCCGTAATAAATGCCATCGCGTTTCGCTTGGAGAAAATTCGACCACCGCGGCAAAGGACAAAGCAGGGGTGGACGTGAGAAACGATAGTAGGAAGTGTGCCGAAGGGGTATTTGTGAGCTTCAAGCGGCGTAGAATTGGTTCTTGAACAAGCGGAGGCCGAGGAACAATGTATAGTCATGTCGTACATATCATTGAAAGGAACAAGCGTGTACTTGTACGTCGGTTCCTGTCATAAAATGTAGACATATACATAGAGAAAACGGTCCATCACTTACATTGATCATCTCGAAGAATGAGCCATCCGTTTTGCATTGCAGCATTTTGATAATCCTTTCCTCTGGCGCAAGGACCCACCGGCATTGTTCTAACAGCCTATGCATGTCGGCCGCAACTGGCAGCGACGACAAACTCGATCAAAACTTTGCGAGATTCAGAACGCTGAACCACTCACGAGGTAGAACATTCACCGAGGTATCGACGTGCAGTGTGCCAGGGCCTATGCCCCACGCATGCTCCAATCTACTGAGCTTCACATCTGTGAAGATATTATCAAGACTTCGAGCGTATGGGACACACCAAGGCGTCGGGCGCATTCCGTGGTAAAAGATGAACATATTCGACGACTGCGTTTACCTCCTGTGTGTCAGTTACAAAGGTCCAAGTAGGTGTGAGACCCTCGACGGCGAGATCAACACGCTTCTTGTCGTCATCGTTGAAGGGTGGCAGATGAACGTCGGCGAGAGCGAATGCGGGGTCCGGCGCATATTTAGGTCTTTCTGACGAGCAGTCTGAGTCGCTATCGGAGGATTCAGAGCTGTGGCTGAGGCTGTACATGATGGGGCCAACCTGAATTCAACGGTTGGTTCAAGAGTAAGTTCTGACGGTTCTGACTCCAAGTTGGGAGCGTGTCAGTTTTCTCAGTCATCACATCTATGGTATTCGTGGTCGTGGCAATCCTGGCCACAACTTGGCACCAACGGAATGGGATGGAATTATCTGTCAGGCCACGGATCCGTCTTGTATCCGTCTATCATGCTTCTTTGTATCTCGGCGCTACATTCTGACGGGGCTTCGCACCAGTGGAGGCCTTAAGCAGCGGCCACGTCGTCGACTTTCGGCCTGTTCTGCGAACCAATTCTACTTTTGCCCTGGTCGTACTACATACAACGAATCGAACGACGAATATGGTGTCACTCTACGCCCGGTGATTCATCTGGCTTGCTGGACTCCCTAGCCGTGGTCATGCTCACCAAATGCCACTACCCGTGACAACCTCTACGGCTCTGGTCACTCACATATCGGAGTCTTTGCCGCTCACTATCATTTTGGGGCACGCCCTTAGCTTGGCCAATTCTGTAATCTATCATGCAATGGCAGCGTGCGAGGCATTTGAAAGTTATAAGCCTGACACATCTCGGACATCGCGAGTCCTGTACCCTGTGCACGACGATCCCTGTACAGTGTGTATGAACCCCTGATCTCCACGCCACATCGTCCAACTGTCGTACGTCGAGCAAGTGTCGAGAACCCAATCTTCCATCTCTTCTGTCTTCCATCCTTCATTTCTTTTCAAGCAGAAAACTAACGAACAGAAGGACAGGTGTTCAGACGTGACGCCTTAGAACGTCATATGTGCTTACCAGGCCGCCTCCATATGCACCCTGACAGTCTCGTGCACGCCATGATGACATCCACCATGGGACTCGGACCCGTAGCTCACGTTTCCAATCCCACGGTGCGCATTCGGGCCTCCCTAAAATTTCAAACGACTTTCTGACGTACTACACATGATCACAGACAACGCTGAAGCATTTTAAGCGATACCTGTTCATTCCATGGACATTGTCCAGAACAAGTTGCACACAACGAGGAACGACTCTCGTTTCTTCCTCTGCTTACCCTTCGACTCGCGATCTCCTTGTCTGCTCTGCCTCGTGTGGCTCAAGGTAGCGATTTAGGTATGCCTGAGTTCGTTTTTGTGTACTCCACGATCTGGGGCGACTGTTCTGATGCATTTACCCCGACCGAGGGACAGCTGATCAGAGATGACCTCACACTCTACGTACTCGGTCGATACCGAGGCCAGTCCCTTGAAAGGGGCAGTCAGCCGATTTCTACGGCTATTTTTCGTGGCTTCAAAGCCTTCAGCGCCTCCAGGCGCCTCCGGGAAAGCTTAATTCTAGGGGCCGGCGACCCTGCGCCTAGGTGATTGTCGGGGGAAGTGACGTCGTCTCGCTCCTCAATGCACATTGTTCACTGTGTCCTTCCCTTTTAAGTGCTTTAAATGGGGATGGACAACGAAGGTTTGTCATTTGACGTACGCGATGAGACACCGGTGATTTGTAACATCGTTTTCATCGTCCTGTCTTCCCACTTCTGCGCATCCCAGAAATCTATCTCCGCAAAATCTCCCATCCAAGCATGGCATGGTTGATTTCGGCACCCTCCGAGTCTCACAAGCGCTGGCAGAGAGGGGCTGATGGAAGGAGATTTCTGTACAGACAAAATGGACTGTGTGAGGCTTTCGTTGCAGCACGAAGTGGGCAAGTTTGCGGGTCTGTATTCATGAATGACGGGAGTCGGACGCGAGGGTGGATGGCCTCCGCGATCGGTGGGTCAAGGCGCGCCCCAGAAAGGAACATTTTATTCCGAAAGGGGAACGAGTGGGACGTGAGAACGCGTGGCGTAGAAAAAAAATGTTTGGACTTGTTCAGACTTGAATCTGTTCCACCATCATCTCCCTTTTATTGAAATCGACTTGCAAATGAAGATGCGCCGTGCTTCCGTTGGTCTCACTTTATATTCCTGAGAGGAAACCTGTGGGGTATCTGAATCTGTGAGAGGACAGTGGCCTCATGGACTCCTTGATCAAATGATGGACATGAGCGCGGCCGAACTCAATTGTGGACATATAGCTCAAGCATCAGGCGATTCCCCATAGAACCATAGAAGCTTCGCACATGAGGTCAGGATGTATATCCTTATGTACGCCCACATAATACACAGCCCTATACATACGCCATAACTTGCCACCTTCAGCCACCCTCCGAATTGCACGCACCTCCTCGTCTAGATGGCCTCGGAGCAGCCCATGCCAGTACCTCTCCCAGTTCCTCAACATCTCCCAGAGTCGGTTAACACGCGCCCTCCCAAGCGGGCTCGCAAGAACCCTACGCCAAAGGAAGAACAACCGACCCCAGCCCTGCCGCCTGCGCCGATCAACCATATTTTCATCACAGAGGGTATTATTGCCAAGAAATCTGGAGGAAAGAAGGTGCGCTTCGTCGTATGGCACACTCGCGGTGCTTGAGATAGTACTACTGATGTATTCTCCCGGTAGGCCCCGTTATCGTGTTGCGAATGCAGAAGGTGGGTCGCCTTCCTCTAGCTTTCATGAGAGCTGTTTTTGATGATTGTTGTCCAGACTCAAGCTAAAGGTATGTAATGACCCTGACATGTGTATTGCGTACGTTGTCAAAGTTGTTGTTAACTCTTCTGCCATTGTTTAGTGTGACCGAAACTTTCCATGTGCGTCGTGTAAGGTGAGTGTCGCATTTCCACATATAGATGTTTGATAGCATCCAACTCGACGCTGGGCTTTGTAGAAACGCGGCTGCGCTGAGATATGTCCAGAAGGTGTGTGATAACTCTATATCATGAATGGCCAGCAATCATGTCTTGCTTCTCAATGAAATACTTACTTTGTTACCTGTACTTATAAAAAACATTTCGCAGGCGTCCTCGTTTCCGGGAAGGGGACCCGTTTTATCCTCGCCAACACCGAGCAGCTCCACACCAAGATCCACGAAATGAGCGAGCGGATCCGCCAACTCGAAGAAGCCCTCGGAGGCTGCCAATGTTTCCCGGGAGCTGGCGTCTCGCCTTCCTCTCCGTTCTTGACGCACCAAGATGAGGACTCGCGGCCAGTAACGCACCCGCTACTTGCACCGCGGCTGCTGTCCGTCAAGAGCACCATGGGGCTGTATGGTGGTTCGCAGGCCGGTGAGAATGAGAGTCCGCAGAATGGAAATGGGAAGGGTGGTCAGAACATGGACGTCGATGAGGAGGTCCGTGCAAGCGGAAGCGGAAGTGGGTCGCGCTCCCCTCGTCGTGAAGGCAGTGAGGAGGTGCACCCACAGAGGAATGGGATTGGCTATTCAGGTGCAAGTACGAATGGCCTCAGTCTTCACGTATGCTTCTCTTGCCTCCTCTCCTTAAGACAGGATTGAACTGAGCTGTGAACCACAAGGCCGCACCCAGCCGCACCCAAACCGACCGGGATGCGATGTTCGAAGAGGTGCTGAAGTTGAGCCAGTCGTACCCGCTTCCGGATGACATATCGCCAGAGCCGAACCTCAAGCTGCGGGGATATCTCCGTGAGATGCTCCCTGCGCGCGAGGAGGCAGAGTACCTCTGGTCCCAGGCACTTCAGAACGCATTATGGCAGTATGTTGACCATTCTTCGCCGTACACACTCACCAAACCCACCCGCCTCACCACAGATACAACCCCCACCCATCTGAGACCTTCTTTCCCAACCTTGCGCACCACTGCTATGTCTCTCCCACGCCAGACCTCTCGCCACGGCGGCTCGCTCTCCTCTTCATGATCCTCGCCGTCGGCTGCCTCGTCGATCTACACCGGCGCCCGCCCGACTCGCCCGACGCCGAGCGCTACCACCAATTTGCACGCGCCGCGTTATGCGAAATTCCGGTCATGGAAGAAACGAACGTCGAGACTATCACCGCGCTCTTCTATGAGATTTGGTATTTGCTGGTGTTCTCGGATAAGAAGAAGGCCGCGGGATATGCATGGGGGCTTATGGGGCTTACAGCGAAGCTGGCACAAAGTGTGGGTGGTGTTTGCATGAAACTGCTCGGGGTAGTCACTGATGACCGTGGTTAGATTGGGCTGCATCGGAATACTGGAGGCGCCAAGGTGATCCCGGAAGAGGTCGAAAAGCGCCGCTCGCTGTTCTGGGAGCTGCTGTACCTCGATGCACGGCTGGTGAGTGCCCTTCACAGTTTTACGCCCCCCCCTCGCCGTTGCGTTGCTGACTGACTCCATGTGTGTATCGCAGTCCCTCTCCCTCGGCCGGCCACCCTCTCTCTGCATCAACCACATGGACTGCCCGCGTCCCTCCTACCAGCCCGATCATGGCTGCGACCCCACCCTCTCGCTTCATTACTGTGCGTTTCGACCACTCTTCCTCTTCTGTCTTCCTCTGCTCACCCTCTTGTTCAATCCGTAGACCAGGAGTGGAAACACTCCTGCTACACAGATTGCCTTGCGCCCGTGCTCGAGCTCACATCGCAGCCGATCATGGACTACGCGGCCGTTATCGAGCTCGATACCCGCATCCGCGACTTCTCGTTCCCGCTACCCCTCAGGACAGGCGCAGCACCGCAGACGAGGAGCTTGCTGATGCAGAAGGCGTCGTTGAGCATTGCGCTGGAGGCTGGTGGGTTCCTCCTACGCTCTGCCTCGCAGAGTCCATGCTAATGCTTCCACTCCTCAGTCCTCCTACAGCTCCACCGTTCGTTCTTCACTCGTGCGCTGAGCGGGCCAGAAGAATCCTTCAACAGAAGGCACAAGTACGCCCCAAGCGTCGTCGCCGTGTTCCTGAGCGCCTCCCGTATGATCGCGACTGTGCAGGACCTCTACCACCGGGAGCCAACGCTCACAGCACGCATCCTGGGATATTGGTCGAATGCATTTTCTGCAGCGGTAAGTGGTGGTGGTGGATGAGACGTGAGTGTGGTGGGTGTGTCCTGATATGTTTTCTGCGTTCCAGGTGGCACTGTGCCTGCTCGTCTCGCGGGCACCGTTCACGTGTTTGTCCCCTGCGGCCCTGCAGGAACTCGAACGCGCCAGGATGCTCTTCAAGTCCGCGCGTGACACATGCCCGCGGGCCCTGCAAGTCATCGTGAGTGCAATCCCTCCTTCCCCGCCAACCTCCTGACTTATTGTCGACAGCCGATCCTCGAGACGATGGTGAACAAGGCCAACGACATTTACAACCGCTGGTCCAATGGGCAGGAAGTCCAGACCGTCCTGCAGCATGTGGTGAGCAACGACCCCGCCGCGCACGAATTCGATGCCGCCTTCGCCGCATCCCCCGCCTCCGCAAACAGCGGCAGCACGTACGTGTCCCCGTCCCCCCCGCCCGGGATGGACCCCTTCTCCCGCACGCACCGGAGCCTGGCGCAGTGTATCGTCGAGGTACACGCCCGTGCGAGTGCGCTGTATCCACATCGGAAGCCATGCTCGTGCGCCAAGCTGGCGCAGCCAGCGGTGCAGCAGCCCGAGTGCCCTCCGTCGCACTTCTGGGCGCCCCCGCCGACGCTCCCACAGCAGACGTCGCCTGTCCTCCCGAACCTGGATATGGAAATGTATAGCTACAGTTATCGGGAATCGACGACGTTCTTGCCGCCAGTGGATAAAGGGCTGAGGCTGGGGGATGGGGGCTCGAAGTTGGCAGCAGTGGTGGAGACACTGAATTTCGAGCTGGGTGCGCTGAGCTCGAGCGGGGAGCAGAGCTGGATGTCCTTTTTCTAGGGTGGTACGTGGTAGTGACTGGGTGGCTGTGGGTGAATGGTCGATGGTCGATGGTGAAACAAATCACAAACGAAGCGCCTTTCGAATTCCAGGCCGTCGATCGGGTGATTACGATGATGTCGGCTCGGCGCCATGCTTGTTCTCAATTGTGGAATCTTTTTATTTCCGCCCTCTATGCTCCTAATGGCTGCCATATCGCTTATCACTTCGTCTAGTATGCCATTCTGCTACTGTATATGCACACTTGACTACACACGGATCCACTTTACAAGTAAGCATTCCATAATTATGATAAGTAAGTATGTAGCCGTTAAAATCGTGAAATTCAAATCGGCCGATCCGTGATGTTCGCAGTCCGAGTGAATCGCACGGAAAAACATAAATGCACGTCGCATGAATGATGACGATTCGAGGGCGTTGTTCAATCACTGAATCAGATTCAACCCTGGTCCCAAGGAATTTGTGCCCGAAGGTCACGGGATAAATCGAAGGATGCACAAAGCTTATACTGCGTTACAACTTGGACCCGACCACCATGTACGCCCTCGGCGGTCCTCCACAGCCCCGTCCTGGCGATGCTCAAGGACCCAGCTCGAGTACAGATTCACGGCCTGTGAAGCGTGCTAGAAACACCGTCGACGACCACGGTGAGCCGTACCGGTATCACTATCCGCATCCGCATCCCCAGCAAGGACCGGGGGTATTCCCTGTGCCGGAACATACGCAAAATGCGGGAGAGGGCCCGAAATTTACACGTCAGGACACAACGCGGACACAGGAAAAGGACAAGAACCGCCGGCTGTCGTGCAAAGAATGCCGGAGGTGAGTTGCGGTGGTTTATCACGATGACGAGGCTGAATGGCTATCTCTGGCACAGGCTGAAGCTCAAGGTGTGTCCCATTTGGTAGATTTTTTGTATAACTCGGAATACTCAGCACCGACGCAGTGCGATCGTGTTTTCCCGTGCCAGGTTGGTGCATTGATGCGCGTGGCGAGCTTAATTCTAACTTTTTGACAGTCGTGCGTCAAACGAGGTTGTGACAGTCTTTGCCCGGATGGTGTGTACTTTTTCTAAAAATTGTGGACGTCCTTTTGACCTTAGTACCAGGCGCATTGACATCCGGCCGTGGAAGCCGGTGAGTAAACGCATTTCGCCAAATTTTACGACGCTCACGCCTGCCAGATTCATCCTCGCGGACACGGGACAGCTGCATGAAAAGATTACGGTCCTTAGCGATCGCGTCCGCGACCTCGAAGACGCTCTCCACGCTGTCCAATCTATCTGCTCTAACCAACCCCACCCTCTCCTCGCCCCTGACCTCCTGAGCATCAAAACTACTCAGGATCTCTACATCACCCCTCAGCCTTCCGCTCCCCAGGCCCAGGCTCATTCCCATCCTATCGCCGGTCCCTCCGGCAATATCGGCGAAGACCTCAATCGCTCCAGTGGCGCGCTATCTCTCACTCAACCGCCTTATGCGCGCAATCCCAGCGCCACTGACCCAGCCGCGACGACCCAATTCGCCCCACCCGATGTGCCTCCAGACATTCTACAACTTAGCAGCACCTTCCCTTTCCCGTGGTGCGTGGACCTCAGCATTCGGAGACGCATCCGCGATGCGCTACCTCCGCGTCAGGAGGCGCAGGAGATCTGTGAAGAAGCGCGGAAGAATGCCCTCTGGCAGTATGTTCCGTCCTTTTTATTTTGGTGTAGTCACTGAATTGCATCGAAGATATCATCTTGACGCCTCTGAAACCTTCCTGCAGAATCTTCTTCATCACTGTTATGCTACATCCATTGAAGATCTCTCCCCGCGCCGCCTCGCGCTCCTCCTCATGGTTCTCTCAGTGGGCTCCCTTGTTGATCTCCGCCGTCCTCTTGGTTCACTGTATGGCGAGGCGTACCATCACCTCGCTAGAGCTGCCGTGTGCGAAATTCCGCTCATGGAAGAGCCCGATTTTGATGTTCTCCATGCCTTGGTGAGTGATTGTTTAGGTATGCACTAAAGGTCTTGAGCTGAAAATTTGACGATAGTTTTTCATGATCTGGTGGCATCTCGTCTTCTCGGATAAGAAAAAGGCCGTCGGGTACGCGTGGAACCTCATGGGTTTCGTCGCAAAGCTTGCTCAAGGCGTGAGGTTTTTCTCTTGGCTTTTCTACTTCGTTTGCTTATCGTTGTTCTATAGCTCGGATTACGTACGTATTATGCACAACTGTCATCGAGTGATGTACACCAACCTGTTTTGCAGATCGCGATAATCCGCGTCTAAAAGGTATCCCTGAAGAGGATGAGAAGCGCCGCGCCGTATTCTGGGAGCTACTCAACCTTGATGCTCGCATGGTGCGTTCCCCTACGCATAGTTTGCATCATGAAAACTGATTCATTTGTTGTACAGAGTCTGTCCCTGGGCCGTCCGCCTTCCATCTGTCTCCGACATGTCGATACAAAGCCGCCTGTATTCAGAGGGCCGGGGTTGTATGTCCCACGTGAGGAGATCGTCTGTACGCTTGCGTCCTCTTGTTACTCCCGACCTATCGCTGAAACACTCGTGCTACTCCAGACCACGAGTGGAAAAACGCCTTCTTTAGACAATGTCTCACGCCTGTACTTGAGGCCGTCGTTGTAGCGGACCCATTGCCTTACGAGGAGATTGTGGAACTGGACCGGCGCGTGAGGGAGTTTGCGATTCCCGAGATCCTGCGTACAAGCGAGCATTCCTCTGCCAACGGAGATATGGAGCCGCGGTTTTTGGTGATGCAACGCGCATTGGTGGCCACGAGCCGCGACGTTGGTATGTACCATTGCTCTTGAATTCACAAGGCGCACTAAATAAAATATGTTCTCATCTCATCAGCCTTACTCCAACTTCACCGCCGTTTCTTCACCGCGACGATGAGCCGCCCGGACGTATTCGATTTGCATGACCACGCCTACGCGCCCTCGGTCCTGGCAACTTGCCTCGGCGCCGCAACCCTGATTTCAAGTGTCGAAACATTGTTTGACAAAGAGCCTCAACTTAGTGCGCGATTTTTGTATTTCTGGTTCAACGCGTATAACGCGGCGGTGAGTTCTGCGGCGTTTATTTCTGGTTATCCGGGTTGCTGATGATCGATGACTACGCAGGCGACCCTGGCGCTCTTTGTAGCTCGCGCCCCCGCGGCGTCGTTTGCACCAGAGGCACAAACGCATCTTGATAAAGCGTGTAGATTATTTGCCCGCGCAGCGCAAATCTTACCGCTGTGCAGGGGACTTCTTGTATGTCCTTCCTTGACCCCGTTCTTAGGATTTCTTGTTGAATCTTTTTGCATAGCATGTGGCCGAGAAACTTGCTGATAAATCGCGTCTTGCGCTCAGCCAATACCAAAGCGCGTCTGCGCTAGTTGGGATGCATGCTGCCGGTCGTGGGGGCGACTCGCATGTACAGGTGCACAACGATAGCGAAATCCCACACTCATTCCACAGCGCGCACCCGCTATTGCGGCGATATGCAGAGCAGCAGCTGCAGCAGCAGCGCTTGCTCCCGGAACGCCATGCTCTCACTCAAGCAGTCAATCCAGGGCAGGGTCATGGATACGGACAGGAGTCCTTTTTGCTGCCGGACATCTACCGCTATCCGAATGCAGGCGTGAGTAGAGAGCTACGATATGCGTTCTCGTTCCCTGGGCCAGCCCCGGCGCAATCTACACCGTTCAGCCCGGGCGCACCGCGGGTGAACGCGAATGAGGAGTTCAATTTTGATCATGGTGCGTTGGGGCTGCAATGCGACGAGACCGGGTACATGGCATGGTTCTGAGTGTTCGCAAACTTGTCAGCGCCGTCGCGGCCCGAGGGAGGAGGGGAGTGTCATGTTTCTGTTCTTGCTTGGATTGGATTTGGTCGGGTGTATCGAGTGCATTGTATAGTTGTAGATAGGTCTCTAGATATTGTACATTTTCTTTTGGATGTGGAAACCTTCAAGTTCCTCACTTGTAAAATAATGGGATGCGAGCGAGAAGGGTTGGAGCATCTCAGCGCTACTTAGCGATTGCTTCATGTCTGAGTATCGTCGGGTTGCATCTGGCAGTGTCATCCTATACATACTTCTTCAGCTTGCTGCTGGCACTGGCACCCAACGCTTCATGTAACTGTCACGTGGATTTCGGCTCATATCACGCAAAAAGGAGAGTCACAAGAAAGGTATTACAACAACGGGATAATAATACAGCGTTAAGATTATTACCGTCCTCCCACCAACGACGACCTCATGTAAGGCCCATTGGCACCCATCCCATACGACACTGACGAGGGTATCGACGTAGGTATCCCGGACTGCATTGGGCCCATCGCCATCGGGTTTTGCGTTGAATTCGGGCCGGGGGTTGGGTTGTGCGACTCCCGCGCCGAACCGCGATCCTCTCGTTCTGCAATCGTCGCGCCTCCCCTCCCAGGATCTGCAAGACCGTTTGAGACAGTGAACGTTTGTCCCAGGCCGTATAGCTTCCCAGAGTACTCGACATCGTCGATTTTATCGTTAAAGTAGAGCTCCCGGGTTTTGAAGAACGTTGACGCGGTGAGGAGGGAGTCGGAGCCAGCTTGGTTGGAGGGCCCAATGCGTTGGATCTAAATGGACCGAGAGCGAGACATGAGGAGGGCGCCTAGAAGATGAGAAAATGATGTGACGCACGCCCAAGTCATCGGCAAGCTCCTGCAGGCTACCCCGAAGCACTTTTGTTGAGCGCATCAAGAATTTGAGATCGTAGACTGTAGGAAACCATATTCGAAGAAGGTTGAAGAATTCATCTTCTGTTGTTGGTAATGACTCCGCAGTCAACAGCTTCACAAAGTAGCCAAAATCGTAACCACTGAAGGGACGATATACAAAAACCTCGTTAATGAAGGATGTTCTGGAGGTGAGACAAGGAGCGCGGTGGCTCATACAGCGTTGTGACTCACCTATGGAACGAAATCCATCGCGTTTCTGGAGCTAAAACCAACCCCGACGTGATCATGAGCTCCGCAAAATCATTTGGCAATATCCCAAATTCTTCATGCCGATGAAAGTCGAACCCAGACTTCTGTAGATGGTCTATTGACTCCGGCGCGTACATGTCATCGCTATCACAAAACAAAACCCTCAGAACCCGGCGTGCACATATCCATGACTACTCACTTGACGCTGAACTTGAAGTTAAACTGCCAAGTCGAACACTCCTGCGGGAAGTTCCCATCCTCGTCCGCAAGCGTGATTCCAACCTGGATTATCTTCAAGAGATCGACATTACACCGCATCGTCTGGTAGTGGTAGTCTGAAGAGGTCTTGAATGTTCCGATCGGGCGCGCCACAACACCAGGAAATTCCGTGTCCTGGACTTGGCGTAAGCCGACGTTATACGATGCGAGGCTAGACTCCGACCATTGCGATATATGGGTAGTTATCGATAACTTCACGAATATTCCGCATCTCTACCTCGAGGTTGGGGGCCCAGACCTCTCGTATTCGGGACATGTCGAGCGCAGAGTCGGTTGAAGACTGTGAGGGAGCCAGCGTGTCGGTGGCACAAGAACAAGGAGATGTGCTGACGTAATGTCACTTTCTTTTCACCAGAACGTCCAACTACTTCTGTCATAGATCACGGTGGATAACTCGGAGGTCAGGTACTTATATGTTCAGTCCTCAAAACTAGTGTTTACGATGATGACAGTACCGCAGCAGTCCTCGGCAACTTCAATCCCGTACCACTATCTTGCCCCTGAAATATTGGGAATAATCTTCGTTCGAGCCCTTCCACCCGCCTTTCTTCTCGATTCTTCTCTAGCCGCAGGGCTCGACTCACCATGGTGCAAGGCTTGAAATAAAACCAGCATCCTGGTCTGCAAGGACTGGTATACCGTCGGTATCGAAAATGTCGTTTTGCGCCGGTCTCATCAGGTTAAGACGTTCCTCCGAACGTTGAAGGCCTCCCCGACTATATGTGAAGTCGTTAGGAGCACTAATCTTTCCGCATTCATCCCTGCCAACAAATATGCCTCCTTTGCGAAATATCTTGAACGTTTCATCGGCGTCTGCCCTCGCGTCTCCGAATTCCTTCTCGCTCCCATTTTGTCCTTCCACGTTCCGTGCAGCTTCCTGCTATGACATCGACATCACACACCTCGAACTCAATGACTCATTTAAAAACAGCCAGATCCTCTTCACCCTGGATCTCATCGGCGCACCCTTTCCACCCTTTCCTTCCATATTTCAGCCTCGAATGTAGTCTCCTCTGGAGGGCCTCCCCATCTTCCCCGCCTGGAATATCTCCACGTCAATATCCCTTCCGTAGACCTTTGGATCATTCCATTGGTGGTCTTCTCTCCATGCCCCGTCTTCGATATCTGACCGTCGACGGTATCTTTGGTTCTAGGGAACGGAATTCCTACCTATCTCTTCTTTTTCTGAAAGCAGCACGGTCGGCGCCTGTTCTTTCTGCACACCCATTCAGACGTATGACAGGCGGACTGCGAGACTTTCCTATGGGAACTGCTAGGTTTGTGTCCAGAGCTGGAGCACCTCGTCATCCCATCTTTTGACTTCAGCTCCTCGAAACCATTAATCGTTTACCCAAGCGTGAAGTGGCTAGATATGTGGCGGCACGAACTTGAACGTCCGATTTGTATACCAACTTCCAATAGCGCCTCAAGAAAGAAGCTCTCCCGAAACTCGCGTGCCTTCGGGAATTATCTGGCACACTGCTTCATTTTCTTCATCTTCCCCTCCTGGTACCTCCACGTCTGGACATCCTCGACGAAAACTTTGAACTCAGGCACCCCGGCGCCGATCGTTTTCGGGCATTGAGATCAACGTCGACGACTGGAGTGATGATTACGTCGACGACAAAGACTACGACCCCGATGCACACGAGCAGTCCGAGTCGAGCGATGACTATCGCTCACTACCAGATTTTGACCAAAATCTGGTAGACTCTTGGTCGGATGACTTGTGGGGAAGCGAAATTCGAGACACAGAAACTTAGGCAGACTACAGTCTTCAAGTTGCTGAAGTTTATGCGGCGGGGGGTAGGGAGCTCGGGGAACTTCAAATAAGTGGAAGTGCTTCAATCAAGTGGAGTATACTGTTTTCTCTTTGTAGATGCTACACTGTCATCGCAAGTGCTACCATCGAGGATTGACATGCTCCACAGTCATGCCATCTCCACCTGCACAGCATCTATCAGCTCAGTTCAAACGCAGAGGGAGTATGGATAATCATACGTACATAGTTGCTGGGAAATATCCCCCTCCTACCGTTGGAGTCGATTCCTTTTGTGATTTTCATAAGAATCATGACTTACGAGGGCGGGAAGAATTAAATTACACCCACCTTCCCACCAACCGTTGCCGTAATTTTGACCACCCGATGTGCCGCCCGTAAGCTCGACGACCTGGCCTTCAGAAAGTCCGAGCTCATCCTCCCCTTGTGCCTCGTATGGATATATCGCCCGCACTGTACGCCATCGTAAGTATACCGTAAGCGAATGTCAGTGGTGGGACTTGCCGTGCTGCCCGGAACCGTTTTGAGTGGCCGGCGCTTGGCTAACCGACGGGGATTCGTCATATTCAATGTACGACGCAGGGACAAGCCCATCTCTGCCTGACGAGTCGGAGACTTTTACCCACCCAGACCCATCATCTGGTTCTACCACATGGACGATTGCTCCCTCTGTGAATACCGTCAATCGGAAACCTTGGAAGCAAATAAAATCCATCAATTACCAGAGACACTCAGCTCAAATTCAGAAGTCGGATTGAAGTCAAACAACATGCGTGCCGTAGGGTACATCGCCTCCCTTGATTCGTCTGATGAGATTGATTGAACAAAGGAGGAGGCGGTGGGGGCGGAAGATACTGGGTACGAACGGAGGGAATGAGCTGGGTAGACTTTGTGTTCGCATACTATTCACCTCGAGAACTTGTGCGTGACACTGACGACCCAAGACGAATACTCGACTGAGGCCTAACTGCGTCCGCCTGCTGACAGTCGGCAGGTACCTAGTTAAGCGCGCTGGAATTAATATCCCTCAGGCACGATATAAGCCGATTTGGCTCACCTTGAGCTCGCATTTTGAATGGACAGAAATTCCACAAAGTTTGCAGGTTTTCCCTTGCTTGCTGAGTCCCCAAATCGATGTCTATCAAGGTACCAGGAATAATCGCAACTTTGTATCAGGATAACAAATACCTTGCAATAGCCACATTGCGTTGGTATGGAGAAAGTAGAGCTCTTGAACGCGTGGGGCTGACGGACGCCTTCATCGTCTAATAAAAAGGGCAAATCGAGTAAATAAAATGAAGTAAAACGTGACGAGGCAAATTTTACCTCCAATGGCGGAAATAATTGTCGCTGCCTCTGCTTGAAGAATCCTCTCCGATATAGAATAAAATCTGAGTTGATGTAAAGCCTCCAGGAAGTTCTTTCAAAGATGTCATAATCATCCGAGATTGGCACTTCAAAGAACTCACGTCTGATACCCCATCGATATCACCGACAGTGTGATCAGCCTTGTATGACAATAACTGTCTAAGCAGCTGATCGTGTTCCCTGCCTAAAATTCATGTCAAGTCTCAAACATACCGAGCGCACTTGAAACTGACGCTTTGAATCTAGAAGAGGAGCAAGCTCCTCCAACTTGGCTCGACATCTGCTGAGCTTATTTTGCAGGAATATCTTGGGGGCAGGGTCAACATTCATTTCGGGCTATGGTCAAAAGAATCAGCCCGATGCCGATCAGGATATACTAGAAGCGATTCACAGTGTCATAGTGGGTGGAACATGGCTCAAATGTCCAGTCTGCCGGTACCGTGAAAGGTCGGATATTGTGGTCGATGAAGAGATCCTGGTCCTGTACAGGATCCACACGTTCGAGTGCCGCCCCAGCACGACTTACCCTTTCCTTCAAGGAGTCCAGATGAGTCAGCTGTAATGCCTGCGAGCGTTGGAGAATTTTCGTAAATCGTTCCACTACGCGTCGCTGGAGATTTTCTAAACGCGGGTAAGTAAATACAAACCTTTCTCGTCGCGACCTACGCACGGAGTTGCTAGAAATATCGTATAAGTGGTCACCAGAGCCCAAATCAAACATCCACGCACATCCTCAAGGCTGGGTAGACTTTCGTTGTAGAATTCGGCTTTCGCATCGTTCGAAACGGCAATGGAGATCAAGTAGACGCTAAAGAACTTGTCGTCTTCGGCCCATCAGAACAAAATGGTTCTGAACCTACTTCTTGCTACTGAGCATTTCGTTGCGTTGCTGTTCAGCCTGCTTCGCGGCGCGATCGGCATGTCTATCATCGGAGGCACGGCTCTAGGTATAGAACAATGTAATGTAATCCTCCAATTAATGAATTGCGGGGTTCGAAATACCTGCTTCTGACGATATGACTCGACCTCGTTGCAGTCTTCGTCGTACTACAGGTTGAAACAAGTCAATTGTCAGCAGGAGGGTGGATATATATCCCTTGCCTTTTGCTTGCGCTTGAAATAAGGGACATTATGAAATCTTAAAATCAGGGGCGCAATGTGACAACCTTGGATACGCACCTTGAGGCGGTCAGCATAGACTCGATCTCTATCTGTCAACAACTTCTGGAAGAACAGCATTTCCTAGAAGTACACGAGCTCCGCTGGAAAAAGTTTCGAGAATGATAAAGACTGGAAAAATACCTTCTTCTTTGCCTCTTCGTTTTTCTTCTCGACTGTCCTCAAGACATCGACGACCTGTGACGTCAGCGTATCCGCGATATTTACGTGGTCTAGAGAGGTAGTTGCCATGGAGTCTAAGATCGCGGTGTACGCAGCATTCACTGTACTGCGGAAAACCGAGTCAGTTGAGTGTGTATCTTTGCGTGTATGGGCTTTACTTCTGCGTGAGCATGCTGGCATCCCACGCTTTCGTAGGATGCTCGCCGACCACGAGGGATGCCTCCATCCTGGTCTTCTTGTCGAGAGCCTTCTTTGTTAGGAGTTGCAGCTTTGCGGCATAATCCCTTTCGAGTGCGGCACGGGCCACAAAGAGTTCACGAACCTGTGCCCACCGGGTTCAGGTGGCCATTTCAACATCTCTCCGTCAAGCAAGTATGCTTACATCAATCATCAGCTCCAGATGCTTGTCGAATAGCGCGGCTATACTTTCCACCTGGTCCTGGACGTCGTAGAAGCGTTAGCTGCACGTTGTAATCTGAATCAGTTGACTTTACTGGGAGAGCTTGTCCATAACTTCGGCCGCTTGGCTGCATTTATGCGCTTTCAGTATATTTCCAGCGCGATAGTCGCGTCCAGTGCTGGGTATGAGGCTCTATAATGTTTAGATGGTCCAGTAGCGAGGTGGAGATGACGATCGGGATTCGGCGTATAGTAGTCTGTACATGCACGTGCACTTCTCCCGTCACGTGGAGGTAGAATTGCGCTACGCGACTAAAATTTTAAACGGCAAGGCCCAAGGATCATTTCACCGGACACCTTTGATCATTCCCCCCCTCCCCCCTTTTGATCATTCCCCCCCTCGGTGAGACTATAAAATCCGGCAAGTGCTTGCAAAACAAGACTATCCGGCTATATAGAGAGATGTTCAAAAGTATCTTTTCATGTATACCATCCCTTAGTCTGGCCCATTTCATCGCAGTTTATCAAAGGGAGTGAGTACATACGTAGTATTGAACTCGTGTGTATTCTCGACGTGCCTTGATACACGACTTTGGCTTGTGAAGCAAAACCTGCAGCGCTGCAGGTGTATTATAATTATGCGGGTAGATTCCTTGCCATCACCCAATTGTCTGTTATGCTTTGAGATTAGATTGAAACGTGTTGTGCAGTGAGGCGCACGCAAACACGACGCAATTCATCTCCGGCCAATGGAAGCAATATTCAGGTTTGAACCACATTGTCCATGTGCCGTGGGCTAAGGGCGCCCACGGTGTAATGGAATCGAGCTCAACGGTTTCAACAGCGCCCATACCCATGGTTCTATCAATGTAGAGGAGCATCGATGAGCTGCTATCGATGTCTTTGAAACGGGGTGGAGATTTATCCCGGCAGTAAAAACTGGCACGTCGTCTCTCGAGGAAGCTCTCCTGCTGCATGGCACAGGTCGGCATCGCGTAAGCGTCAGTGTAGGCGAGATCAAGGTGACAAAAGATTTGGCAGGGTACGGGATGTGTGTACACGTAGGTTCAACGTTCGCCGCAAAGAGCGACAAGAAATTGCGACTTTGGTGGGCAAAGATTCATGTTCTCGGAGCTTGTGGAAAGTTCATGTCGCTAATTCATGGGTGTCAAGGACGTTCAGTTCTGGACCATAGAGCTCGGAAACGGAAACAGAGCAGCAGAAGTGGTATACATATTCGCCTAGTCTCAACCCTGCGTTAAGGTGACAGGATTGATGTGAACCCCTTGGAAGTGAGTCAGTCCTGGGAATCACAAATGGCTCGGCTCAAAATTTGGCAAAAGCGGCAGGAGGGAAAACAAATCGTCTGCATTTACTTACTGTGCAAATTGGTCAGAGCTTTACATACAAGATGGCAACAAAAGACAAAGCAAGCCGGCTGCAGTGCAAGAATACTATTGACTATTGACATGTCTGGTGGCATAGCCACAACGTGGTGGCAATCACCGATGCGGAAGATATCGATAAGAGATATCATCTCCCTCATATCTCTTTAATTTCCTTAGTGTTGAAATGCGCACTGACCAAGCGTGAGCTTCATTGCTGAAGCGCTGATACTCGCTGCACAACAACTCTAGTTCAGAAAGACTTGATGAATGCACATAACAACGTGTATTCATATCTGTCAAATGAAGTTCAAATCGCCGTCCACGCCCTCGACGCATGGATCACCGCGGTCCGAAGGTTCCCCAAAGACTCCAGCGGATTTCACGCGCCGCGCGTGTGCTGTCGCGGCTCGTGTGCCATTTCGCGAAGGCTGCGAATTCCCAATCATCCAGAATAGAGCCACATTTGTCATTTTTTTTCTCTTCGCTTTTCTTGAACCCATTGCCCAGGTACACCTGCACCGACCCCAAAAAACCTGGCGACGCCGCCACAACTCTTCTCCGGATCTAGGGTGATAACCTGCCAATTGGCAACATCACTCTGCGATTTGCTAACTGTTCCTGGCAAGCCAGTGTTGTTAACTTTCTTTTCTGCAGCTTTTTCTGCAGGGGCGGCCAAACACGCTCTCGGTGCGGAACTCCCTTGGCGCTCGCCACCTTCAGAAGTATAAAAGGTCCAGCGATCCGAGCCAGGATGACGCTTCCGATTCACCCCCGCAGCTTGCCACTTGCCCGCTCACTGTCCGCTCGACGTCGACACTTTTCCTAACGTCAATCCATCACCAGACCGAGGCTCCCGACCTACTCGCTCGACTACCGCACTATGTTTCGCGTTGACGTCCTCCTCTTTGCGCTTTTCACATCATTCTTGGTCGCGATCGCGTCCCCTGTACCTTCCTCCAATGCCAACGTAACTTTGGTTGACCTCGAGCAACGAGTGAACCATGTCGGCAGAGTGAGTCTCGAGACCGTCTTTGCAGTCGCTGGCAGAACTAAGTGACTATGATCCTTCGCTAGGGAACCTGGTTTTACGTTGGTCAGTCCAGTTCATTGTTTTTTGATTGTTCGAACATTTGCTGACCTTGGCGACAGGCCTAGGTAACTGTGGAAAAGTGAACAAAGACAGTGATGCCATTATAGCTATCTCCAAAAAGCGCTACGATGCCAACGGGGGTGCGAATTGCGATCAGGTGCGCTTAGTTCCGCGTTCCATGAATTCATTCGTCTCGTACTCATTGTGCCTGTCAGTGGGTCGAAATCGTCAACACCAAGAACGGCAAGAAGGCTTACGGCAAAACGAGGGACAGTTGTCCGTCCTGCGGCACTGAAGATATCGGTTGGTTCCCCCTGTCTTTGTGCTTCCGGTCGTAAACAGCTCACTGGCGTCTTTCTCGACCAGACATGTCTCCCTCGCTCTTCCAGAAGCTCGACAACCTCAGTACCGGAAAGATCACGGTCTCCTGGCACTTCATGGCCAAGGGCTGGAGCCCTTGAACGGATCTCACCAACAGCATCATCCAGCTACACTCCTCACCTAGACAGCTACACTCCTCACCTAGACAGACCGCCACTGCCGCTTTCCATTTTCGCGTCATCCTCTACCATTTTTGTCCTTTCCTTTCACTCTTGGGCATCACGACTCTCACACGGGCCTACATAGAAGCTTGTCGCAGCGACAGCCATGCCAACGATAGAAGGTTCCGCCTCCCATTGTATCAGTAAAAGCCATGTACGTGTACACACTTCCTCACATTCCTATGCCATATGATCTCCCACGACCTTATGGGAGATGGGCGGGTTCCAGCTAGCAGTAGCCCATTCGGTTCCGGCTCTCTCCCATATGATCCTCTCCCTTGACGATTCTCTTGTTAACATTACGTGTACTCTCTATCCCCATTCGCCTTTCCCCTCCTCGTCCAACACCCAACCCCAGATGTTGGACATTCGCCCGGTGCGATGCTCCGTTTATCTACATACTTTTACGATTTTGGTTCATCCTGGAACGGAAGGTGGTACTTGACATGCAACATAGATTCCTGCACAAACATCTCTTGCTGGAATCTCCAGCGTCTGAACGGAACCCAAGGGCGCGGTGCATGCATTGTCTTGACTGCTCTTCCCATGCAAAATTGAAACGTACAGCTGAGATTGTGGATATATTCCTATGTAGCGCCAAGGTACATGTTCAAGCTCGAGATTGTAGATAGTGTGTGGTGGCGGGATCTGATCGTAGACATCGTTAAGTGTGTTCAGGTGACGGTGATGGTGGTACAGTATGTTTACAGTATGAGGTCTGTGGATAGTGCGAACCAAAAGTAAATAAGAAGTGTCTGACTTGAAGCGGCAGGGAGGGAGAGCCACCGTTGTCCCGATTGAGAGTAATCGATTTGGCGCAATCGCCCACTGCAGAGCGGCGGGAAGGAGAAGACTTAGACGACGATAGCCCATGTGAAAAGGAATGCTGCAATGAAGGCAGACGTCCGTGGGCCTAAAAAGTGGTTGTGGCTGAGGCGTCGCGCGACATTGTTGGAAGCTGAAGCGGGGACAGCGGTGTCCGTGCCCGTCTGTGGGGCAGGATCGGTAGACGTGGGCTGAGTCTCCGTGGATAGTACGGAGTAATCAGAGGTTGTTTTGGGTAAGTCGAGGGTGGCCGTGGGGCCACTCGACTCGGTCGTCAAACCAGATTCGCTTTGACTTGGTGATCGTGGACTTGAAGCCGACGAGATCGCAGTAGTTGTGGAATGTGACAACGTCGTTGAGTGATGCGTGCCAGAGATCGTAGTAGAGTTGTTTCCGCCTGTGATACGTGTGATAGCGAACGCCGGGCTGGCGTTACCCGAGTTTCCGAAGACTGAGGGTCACATTTAGCCAGGGATAAGGTACACAATGATATAAAGTGTGGGGACTTACGGACGACGATATAGTCGTCTCTGGGAGGAACGAATGGCACTGTGATCTCCACTTGGCCGATCCGGAGCTTGAAGTTCTCCGCAAGAGGGTGGTCTGTCGACGTGGTAAATTGAGATTCTCTGCACAGCCTGGGCCTTCTGCAGACAAACTTACCCAGTTGGAGGTTCAATCCACCTGTGGGCCCAAGATGTCCCAAGACAACCTTTCCGTTTGGATTCGTGAGCTGCGAGTCAGGGGGGATGTCCTTCGTCTCCCTATGATACGATCGTCGGCGCTCAGGTTGCGAGAAGAGCAGAAATATATCCACGTACCAGGCGACCGTCTGTTTAGTTCCAACTGGCCACACCGAGTGTTCATCGGGACTTATGATATGGGGCGAAACGACATCCCGAGCATCCAGGGGGAGAGCATTGACCAATGAAAAGAGGAACGAACAACATAGGATCGTGAACGCAAACATCATAAGGCCGCCTATAGGGACGTCGACGGGGACTGTGATGGAGGACGGGAACAACCACAGATACTCCGAAGTGATTCATGTTCATCTTTTTGTTATGAGTTGTCGGCTGATCATGCATGAGTGAGAGGGCGTCACAAATATCATGGATTTTGATCATATGGCATCGTGTGACATCTTGACCTTCTTCATGCATGCTCTGAGTCGACCATCAGTTCCTGTGAACATTACATTGATTGTAAGTAAGATGATTAGGAATACAGCTCGAAAGCGAAGACTAGTGAAAAAGGTCCGTGATACATATACAGTCCGAGTCGTAATGTGTCGATAAAATTCATTGTCCAATGGTTTCGTCTAGTCCGTGCATAAGTATGGGCACAATGCAAGTTTTGTTGTCGTGCGTGGCATGATATCGGCGGCGCCTTTTTCCGTGGTCGTGAGAGCGCGTGGGCAGGGTATCCCCTCAGTCGGTGATGGTGAACCGTTGTCCATTGTTCCCAGAGTCTCCGAACACTAGGAGGACCCGGTCAGATTGCAGCTCGCGCGCATGAAGGTATATTGGAATACTCACAAACGATGGAATAGTCGTCCCCTGGTTTAGTGTTGACAGGAATAGTGACCTCGTGCCTGCCGCTCAGGATGTTAAATCCTTTCGCCAACGGGTTCGCTGTTGAAATGGCATTAGAAAGTGGGATGCGACTTGAAAAAGGATAAACCTTACAGAGGCCAACAAGGTAATCTCCCTTCGCAAGAACTATCATTCCAAGTTTGTTGGTGATTTGAGCCGGCGGGTTAGATGTGTCCCTATCGGTCAAACCTCAATCAGTTGCACGACAGAAGAAGAATCCTGGCCGACATACCAAGTAACATTATGAGTGGATCCTGCTTTCCAGACCGTCCCGTGATGAGGGTAGAGCACTGGGGGGACATAGACATCCCGTGGGATTATGGGCGCAGATGAGACGAGCGTCACTGGCAAGGCGACGATGGCGAAGAGGAGAGACATGGTAAAGGAGGTCATCATCGTGTCAGAGAATCAGTGCGGGGAGGAGGCAAATTCAGAGAAGAGAACGATGAGAATGACGGAGCATGTCGGGCTTTATATATGAAATATCGCCTCTGACCATCTGACCATCCTGACCCAAGATACACACATACAAATTCGTCACCAATTCCTCAATTCAAAACTCCTCCATGTGTGCAGGATGCGGTTACAGTATATTTTCCCTTCGTCCTGTATGTCCATTAATCTCGCAGTTGCAGGGCATGCCTTCCATTCCGCTGCTTTCGCTAATCTTGAAGCCAATCCTCGTGGTCCCAGAACACACCTTGCAAGGCACAAGACGGTAATTTTCCGGCACATCTTCACTCTCCCGCCATATACCAAACGCGGCCAAGTACGCCAATAGGCCTTCAAACATCCTCTCGATGATAGCCAAAGAATCTGCCGCACAGGATGCGGTCTAGTCAGATTGGCTCCTTGCAGCCTCGTGCTTCCTACCCCAAGGCTATGCGGCCCAAATCGCCCGTGAATAGAGGCCAATCAAAATTTAGTTATTTCTATCTTCCGAGTGGCCCCGAAGCGCGGCTCAAGGTCGCGGAGTTCGGTGGGCCCGTGCGCAACGCTTTGGAAATTCCAGTCTGATTCCAGATGAATCCCGACCAGTCTGCACCGCCGCACTCTGACAAATTACATTCCGGGTTCGGGAACGGAGCATGGCCCTCCGACGTTCAGACCACAGATCATTTTGCTGAACCCTGTTTGAAGTCGAATAAGCGTCTCTTGGCCTTCGAGTTCTCAACCAGATTCACCCGGACCGTATGTCGACGCTTACTGTGCTATCGGAGGGATTCACTTGCCGCTTTTGATTCATACCTCAGATCTATGCTGGACGCTTGCGCAGGGAAGACAATTTTGACCACTCAGAGTAGAGTAACACACTGCTCTTCTCCGGGCTTCGAGGACTACGATAAGCTCGCTTCGATCTGCCCTCATCTCGTCAACCCGGGTCTTGTCCGAGTCCGGCGCCCGCACGCAGTACTGTATACGTGTACCACTTCGAAAGAGACGCCACTGCGAGGTTTGACGCCAGGATCAACGACCACTCGTACCAAGGAACTGAAATCACCCTCCTCAGTGTTCATGCATGACTCCTTACATGGTTAGCCTCCTGGAGTCAAAGCGGGTCACGTATAACATCCACCGCCACCACTCTTTTTACGATGCATGGAATAATTATCCCTGCAGCTGCGGCTTGATGCCCCTCGTGCCCCCGAAGCAAGTGCATCTATTCGACGCGATTACTACATACAGCCTTGTGAGTCTAATCCCAACGTTTTTGACAGCAGCTCTTCATCATCGCTACTCACCAGTACCTCTGTCCTTTTCCACACTATCTACGTCTTCGGCAGTGAGTCTATACGCAAAATGCAAAAGCTAATGTCTTGCGAAAAGCACATCCTGTCAAAAATGGGTCTTTGTACTTGCCTACTCTGGACGTTCTCGGGAATGACGTCACTTTATTCGATGAGATTAGGAGGCCCCTTGCTCCATCTTCTCAAGTCTGCGCCGTCGCTATACTTTCGCTAAGCTGCGAAGAGCTCATTTCCGTTCTCCAGTGTATAAATGGCGCCCTAGTCGAAAGCCTCCTCCATCGCCGCCGGAATGCATAATACTCATCACAGGGTAACGATCGCTCCATAGTACGTGTACATACTTGCGCACTTATTATTCTCGGCACTGATTTCTGCACTACACAAGCTGGGTACATTGATGCATACGATAATCCCTGACGATTGGTAAACCCCTCGCCCCGCATCGCCTCAGGTTGCGAGCCAATCACTACTAGATCGACGGTCCGGGACAAGTTGCTGCTACAATTAGCTCGTGGTGTCATCGCTTCAAGTTCAACGTTCTCAGGTCGCCGCATCATGGGAACCACCTATTTCAGACAACTACGAGATTCACTCGTGGATGATATTGATTTCCCCACCTTTCCACTACCTTTCTTCGTCCTCGACCGAACTATCATCCTTCCTCAACCACGCTACGGCGTCACCTATCATAATTTTCGTTACGGCGTCACCTATCATACTGACCTAGTCAATTTTTATATCACGATGCCTTGACCAAGGCATGTCCTGAACATGTCCTCGTTTCTGACTGCCTCTCGAGTCTCCGGCGCCTAACATTGTCCCTCCCCTCCCGCTTTCCATAGACCGGTGACCATTCCCTCTATGAGAGGCAAGCCTCGATAGAGCCTTGTATCCGTGGAGGGATTGGTTACCAGTCTACGCTTTCCATATCAAAGTTTTCTTTGCACGGTTTCAGAACATAAACAGTTTTTGAGCTGCCATTCACATTTCCGTTCCACTAGGGCATATCGCTTGTATGGGTTTGTCGAGGCCATCCAGCGCGGCGTTTATTTTTTTGTTCCACTTTCCTGGAGTCGGGATTTATGCTTTGAAAAAAAAATTATCAAAAGTGCATATTTACCGAGAGAAATGAAGATCACTTTGAGTAATATTATGAGGTGACCGCCCATATGACGTTAGTGGTAACGGCACAAGTTCTGCGACCTCAAGAGATATTGTACTTACTTCTAATTTGAGAGTTCTCTGATATAAAAGGAAAGCGAGATAAAGAGCACGCCTGCGCCGGCTGCGTCGTTTTGGGATCATTGTGGTATCGAGTCAGGATCAGATAAGATTGTAAAGATAACATGTCACCGTGACGTTACGGTCACCCAGCGCGACTCGGAACTCGCCTTCAGAAGCCTTGACAATGACACCAACTTGACACCACACTGACAGCGTCGACCCACAACCTTGCCACAACCTTACCACAACTGCATGTTCTCTCGAGGGTCATCTCAGCTCACAAAAGACTCTGTGTGCTTTTCTTACCTCAAATGTCGTCTTTGAGGCTTGGGAGAAATGTTGTCGAGTACCTATCTCACTGGCACTTTTCACTCATAACTCTTCATTCGTACTGTCAGCGACCTGTGTACCCCTGAAGGCACGCCTTGCTGGTAAAATCGGAGAACGACGTTGCACATGTCGACACAAACCTATGATTCGAGTTGGACGGGTGCTGTTCCCCCTCCGAACACGTCCAGGTCGGTGACACTCGAAATGTGCCAGGGTACAACAGTCATAGCACGCAATGCTTGCGCACAGCCAGCTCGACAGCTGTGTTGTAGTTGATTTTCTCTTGAGACGTTCTTTTTGGCTCTTCTCCCTTCAATTGAAAACACGGTCTCCCTTCGAATACGTCCTGAGTCAGTGACACTCGAAATGTGCCAGAGTACAAAATCACGCAATGCTTGTGCACAGCCAGCTCGACAACTGCATTGCAGTTGATTTTCTTTCATAACATTCCTTTGGCTTTAACTCCCCCAACCTCAAGTCGATGCGGTATTTTTCCGACGCTTGCCTCGATATTTTTAAAGGTCATCCTCCTTCATACTTCATTTGGTTGGCTTACCGGTGAAAGAGATTCACCCGGTATGGCACCGTCCTTTACCGTCATTGCACGATTCCTCTGCAATTCTAATGCCCCTGACAGGTGATATCGAAACGCCGGTGTGAATGCTACATGACTCCTTGAAATCTGCGGGACCTATACTGTCAGAGAAGCGACGTCGGTCCAGAGTCTAGGCATCCTCCTGAAGAATGTTCTGACATTCACATTGTGTCAACAGCCGATCCATATTTATTCTTATCCACGCGCGTTTTGGGCTGGCATGAACAACCTGGAAGCTATAAAAGCAGTAGGCACTTTCTGGTTCTGCAGAACAGTTTACCTGTCTTTTTATCTAGTTACAACTTGCTCTCTCTCAGGTGCCTGGCCTTTTTCTTGCTCGTCGCTTGAAATCCTCAACTCAATGCATTTTACAGCCAACGAAACATGTCTTCCGCCATTGCCGCGAACACAGGACTCTTCTACGCATATGCTAAGAACGTGCGTAGCCGCTTAAAGCTTTGAGGTTCTCTATGTTCACTCACAGGACATAATAGATTCTCGATGATGTGACCTACCGCTACTTGATCACCTTCGCCTCGCGCGACGTCGCCGACACCTGGTTCCGCCTGGTCACCGACTCCGCCGCAGGTGGATACGCGCGTTTCGCTAGCGTGCAGCGTGTTACGCAGCAGTTTTATACCCACAACCCTGCTCAAGGGAACATTCCCGACACCATCACCGATATCAAGGTGGCGCTGTCTCTGCGCGGTCAGGTGTTCTTCACTCTCATCAATGATAGGGATGGGCGGATCCAGAGCATCATCCCCGTCCTCAACTACGCTGAAAACCTCAATGGGTCCAGGTGAGCAGCAACCCTTCAAATAAACCACGGACTGATGCTGACAGGCATCACTTATAGCTTCTATATTCGCTCGGTCCCCCAGCCTGACACCTACTGGTACTACGACACTGCCAGGAACCTCGTCGTCGCCTCCCGCGACCGCCGCACCAGATTTACCATCACGATCGCCGACAAGGCCCGGGCAGCAGGAGCTGTTATCATCGGCAGCGACGACATCTACGTGTCCCCAACCAACAGCTCCAGCTACATCGGTGTGACGAACTCGCAGGACCGCTTGGGCGCAAGCGTCAATCCGTTCCCCTTCAGATTCTCGTCCTTCAATGGGGACTTCCAGATTGACCTCTTCTCCGAGGGAAACAATTCCAATTTAGGCGCCCTCGTCCGTAACCCTGGAAAGGGTGAAAGGTGGGAGCTTGTCAACTAGGCTCAGACTGGTCTTGGGGTAGAGGGTACCGTATCGGACGCCGGAGAATACAAGGCTCTCTAGACTGTCTTTATGGCTTCCCTGAATTCATTCACATGCTGCATATATTGACTCTCTCCGACGGCCAATGCCTGTCGGAACCCGGACCAGAACCAAACATGAGTATGTGTTGCGCCCTTTCTCCTCATCGCCATTGGCGACTTGCTAACATCGACCTTGTGTGTCATCGCAGACAGAGGAAGGAACGGGATGAGGGCCTATTTCGCCGAGGCAGCGTGTGTTCAAGTGCTTGCGAAATTGGCTTTGGGGATTCCTGGATGCAAATGGTTTTTTATATGCCTCAGGTTTGATTTGCGACTGGTAGGGGGTCTTTTGCCTTCAAATCCTCGAAGTATGAGCGACCTCTGCACAGTTCACATCATTTCTTTCGCTCGAGAGGGCTATCAAGGATATGGGTGTAGTGACTTTGCTTAAGGTCAGTTCTGTGGTGCACCGCGGTCGACTCGAGACGGGGTAGGAGCACCGGCATAATCATGGTAAAACCATACCTGGGCAATGTATAATAGGCCGTCGGCGCAGAGGATATCTAGGTGTAATGAAGAGATGCTACAAAAGTTTATAAATACCTGATGATAACAGTGGTAGTAAAAGATTAAATATGCATTATTTGGGTTTATGGCCCGATCCAGCAGTCCCTGGTCCTGGTCCAGCCAGTCGACGAGTAAGCTGGTCGGTGAGCGCGGACTGGATCCTATTGGCCAGCCCAGTCGCGTGTACGAGATCCTCTACCGGGATCTGCGATGCGCCGTTTGCCACGAAGCTGTACGCGCGTTGAAGTGCGTCTATCCTCGCGGAAGTAGTTTGATGTCTCCTGAGTGGAGTAGGCCTTTCTTGGTGGCGCTGTGGCAAGGCACTAGGCGCAGTCTGCGATCGCTGCTGCTGCTGGTGGCGTGACGACGTTTCAGATAATGCCAGATCCTGCAGAATATTCCTGTTGTCCTCTGGATCTAGTAATTAGACTGTCAACTGCGGCGCTATGGTGAAACTTCACGCATGTCATACCACTGATTGGGTCTGTTTCCCCCATTTCGTCTACTTCTCCTCTATCAGTGTCGGGGACCAGGTTGTCTAGTTCAGAGAGGGACATGAATCAGATGGACGCCCATTCATCTATCACTTAACGCACCGGAACCGACAAGTTCACGTCGGAGTTGCATGATTTCATGCATTGATGCACCTGCCTCCCAGCTATCATACTCAACAGACGAAGGCGTAGAAGGCCGCGTCTTCAAGACTTCCGGTGTACTCGGTCCTGATCTGTTAAGCTGGGACTCGAACTCCTCAACGCGAGGAATCGAGTTTTCCATGTTTATGGATAGGCTGACCCAGTTGATGATCCGTTTCCGTTTTCTGGTGTCAGTGTACTGCGTATATGACTCTGAAGGAGGTGAACCGAATGGCTCCAGGGGAGACGAGGGAGGTACAGGGGAAGATTGTGAAAATTGGCTGTCTGAGTGTCGCCTGGTCATAGCCTGTGCCTCAACCGAGGCTATCTGGGGATTAGCCTTGCGCCTCTTTTGGCTTTGGCTTCGGCTTTGGAGCTCTGAGGAGCGAGAGGCATGAGCTATCTGAACCCCACACGAAGGTATTGGAATTACCGGAGATTGAAGATGAGCGTTTTCGGCCGGATGAGAATATATAGTTTGTCGATCCGGTTTCCTGTGCCGCAGATTGAGGAGTAGAAAGGCCAAAAAGGCAATCATCTAGGCTCGGGATCACCGGACGGGATGCTGAAAGATGGCGCGAGGGTGGTTGTACAAGAGGGGTATGTTCCGGTCTTGGTGTCTTGCTTCTTGACCTGTCTTCTTCGTTTACACTCGAATAGTCCTCCAGCTGCTCGATCCTCCGCCGCTTCGTTGGTTTGGGGGTCAGCGACCGATTTTGGGGCAGCAGCGGGGACAGGCCTGTCAGATAGTGACTTAAGGAAAATGTGCCATCACAACCGCGATTAGATGGCTGTGAATCAGGAATGGTTGACATTGCCTGCACACCGACCAAACTGGATATCAGAAAACGTCCTGACAGTGATCGGGAACAGCTTACCGTCACTTGGGATGGGCCGTTCATAGACAGGCCGTCTGCGATACTTCCGCCAAAGGCGTCAGCAAGACCCAGCAGGCAAGCCTTTAGAGAATCGGGATAGGATAGACGATATTCCTCCACGCCATGATAAGTTGCTCTCCAGAATTTGCCGAAGGCCAGAGGCCCCGCAGCGGATGGTGTTAGTCGACCAAAGGCTGAGGAGAGGAAGGGAGAGATCGCGATTAGGGTCTCAAGCGACCGTGGAAGGTCCTGCAAGAGATCCAGTGGGGCGCAGTATAGGGCTTTGAGCTATGAAGAGAAATTGAGAAGAGTAGAACGACATGAAGACTGTTACGCACGATGGCCTCATGCTCAGATCCAAGCATGGTTTCTTTTTCATCACCGTTCCAACAACACAAGCTCTTCTCCATCACACACAACAGCCGTACAAGCAAGGGGGTTGGAGTAGTGCAGATGACGCGTGCTAGAACATGTAATATTTCGAGACAGGCGGCTAATTTCTCCGGTTGAGGTGGGTAGTTGAATGTCAGAGTACGATCGACGACGTCAAGAAGTTGGGTGGGTAACGTGGTGGACCCAGATAGGTTAATGTAAGCCAGAAGTGCCGCAACTTCTTTCGGGGAGGAAATAATACTACCAAGGGGTTACGAGCGAGAACCCCAAAGATCACGAAAAGAACGTACACATCAAGCTCTTTCTGTCCCAAACGTTGAAGTATGCGGATGACCACCGTGGTCGGCGGAGTACTAGTGGAGTCAGCCAATGACACAGCAATCTTCAGCGTTGCCTCCCAGAGTTTAAATTCGGCGTCAGATAGGACCCAGGCCCTTGAAAGCTGAGCGTCAATACCATGATATACGAAGAAACCCAGGGACTGCTTACTTGAATGGTGTTCCAAGGAATGAGGCAAGCTCCTCCCAGTGGGCATCATCACCAGATACCTGCCAAAATCTCGCAAGCACTGCCCAGAGTTGCCTTGTCACCTCTTGCCCTTCCCCATTATCGCTCCTCGCGATAATGACATGCAGGAGAGAAGGAACCCCCACCGATATAAGGTCAGCGCAAAGGTGGCTCCATGCAGCCCGGACGCTTTCGTTCTCCAGTGAGAACTTGATTCTGATGACGTTGGCGAGTATGCTCTCGGCCGGGAGCCACGAATGCGAATATACATTCTTCATCACCCCCCACAGCTGCTTGACCATGATGAGGCGGCGCACTTGCGTACCTGCCTCCTCGCTTTCAGTGATAAAGCGTCTGACGATGCCCGCGATCTGGCCTGCGAAGGAGGAAGAAGCGCTTAAATCTCCGTGCTCCTGGGTGAGGCGTGCCTGTGCCAGTAGCAATGATTGCCAGATATTCAGCAGCTCCCTCTAAGGGAAGTGAGTAAGGCATATCGAATTACACAAAATCGCACGTACCGAAGATCGAGAGGGACCGCCAAGGTTCTTCTCCACTGAATCAATCCAGGTTTTGACGAGCACGTCCCAATGAAACACAAGCTCCTCCTCCGAGAGCTGGCGTATGTCATCGATCTTCACCTGCGCAAGGGAATGTACAGCATCTTTGACTCTGTCCGTAGTAGCCTCCAAAAGCGTCCCATCGAACAAGCCCATTGTCACTTCCAGGGTGTCGTCCAAACCACCAGTCTGCGTGCCGGCCCCATTCCCTGGCGTCCCGATGGCGCTGACAAGTCTCTGAAGCAGCAGAATCCCGTTGCGTATATTCGAGCACAAGTTGCTGTTAACCAACGCCCGTATAATGAGCAGAGCTCTGGACACGTTTCCCACACGAGCCTTGTCTGCATCACTACCACTACTTGGGCGAAGTAACGCCCGAACGAGCGAGACGCCCTTGCCCGTCTGCAACTCCTGCTTCAAGATCCGGAACGCCTTTCCGCGTACTCCAAGATTCTCGTCCGGGATATCGGGGTCTTCGGCCTTGGACCACGTCCGATCCACAGGCAAACGTGAGAATGCCCATATCAAAGTCCTCCATGCGGGCGTATGGAGAGCTTGGATCTCTGCGTTTTTGTGTGTCAAGGCAGGCCTCAAGTTGACAGCGCAGAATTTCAAGGAACTGCGTAAGAAGAGGTGGTGGTCGGAGAGAACGATCATGGATGACGTTACGATGATTGCCCAGAACGGGTCCTTTTCCGAGGCCCCCGACGAGAAAGCTCTTGTGAAGATATCAGAAAGATAAAGCTCTCCTTGACGCGGGGCGGAGGGGCTGTGCGCCTTTATAAAGACATGGATGCTTTGACTGATAACTTCGTGAGGAAACTGCGTCGAGCCAAGAAGATGCACCTTAGCTAGAGCGAAGCCACTGAGAGAATGAGCAGCCTGCAGCCGATAAGCGTCATCCTCCGAGACCAGATTTTCTAGGACTGTCGGAAGGAAACTCAATAGCGATGACACGAAGAGCTCAGGTTGCGATTTCAGAAGACTGTGAATTGCCTAGAGCCACCATCAATGAGTTATCTCAATTGCCGATATGCTTGAAGTAGAACCTTGAAACTATCAAGCTTCGCTTGAGGACCTTTTTCGCCGTTGAGACCATGCCGGAGAGCCTTGACGATGCCATCCTTTCTCGTCGAAAGAATCGTCGCAGGGAGATTCTGGGATTGTATTGTCCAGAATACGAACGACCAGGTTTTACTTGCGTTTAAAGTCGGCAAGGTGGTTGCCAACGCAATCATCATAATGTCGTGGAAGAGATCCTGGAGATCTTGCGCTGAGAACTAGTCAGAACACATCACAAAACGTCAGGTAAAAGAACAATACATACGAGGAAACAAAGAATACAAGGTCTTGAATGCAAATACATCAGATAATACACGTAGGCTATGGTGGCAAACAGTTGATAAGTCTCGAGTGGTTTGGATGTCATGATCGGACAGCAAAATATCGGTGTCACATGACCCATATAGACTGGGTGAACTCCGAAGGTGTGGCGAACAGTCGACGATGGCGCGGCGAATATCACGTCTGAGAGCTTGTGCGAGGGACGATGCGTGCTCCTTGAGGGGAGACAGTGCAGGCAAATGCTGGTCAGCCTGGAAGATCATCCGACAGCAAGAACGTATTTTTGTGGAAAGAACAGCGTAGGCCTCGATGATGTCGTGTAACGATACATATTCGAAGTCGTGATCGTCGAGTGATTCCAGGATAGTCTCAAGAGGTGACGATAGAAAGGACGTGCACATCATAGGGCCAAAATCAGCGGAGGCCTCGATCACCGGCGCCATAGGCCTGTTTGGCGTCCCAGGCGGCGTATCCACCAAGCGTTTCAAGTTGGTGTTCTCACAGCGCGGTCGTGAACGGTAGGGTTTGCGGTGATATTGCCTCTTTTGGATAACACGAATAATTTCATGTCAGAGAGAATCCGGTGAGCGTCAGCGGGAACGAAGACGCCTCCTAGTATGCCCTAGTATGTCATGCAATGGATGAGTGTGCCTTCATGATCGGGTTCCAGATAAGAAAAGTACAATATTAGTCTTCCAGAGCCTTCGCAAATTGGGGGACGCGATCTGAAGACTGATTGCCTTGTCTTGCCGCCACACAACAGCCTCACAACAACGTCAATCGATGAAAGTGATTCCCAGGTAGTAGTAGTAGCTCACTCACCCTTTCCTTTTATAAGTAAGCGCCAGGTAAAAATGTTATTCAGAATTGTGACTGGGTCGATGGGCAAGAGGTGGGCAAGAGGTGGGCAAGAGGTGGAGGCCCGTCAATGTGGCCGAAGACAAGCCAGCAAGTCACGTCGCATAACAGAAACACGTGAGTGTGACGTGGGAAGAAAGGGTTCAACGCCGACTCGGATCTTCGGATTGGACTTGGAAAAGTTGGCCCACTGGCCACAGGCAACCCACAGGCCTGCATACGGCGTTGCACACATACGACTACAGTGATACTAGTCTATTCGAAAAAAATCTGCAACTATCATCAACACCTCCCTTTTTTTTCGCACCAGCCAATTTACCTCAGTCACCCAATGGTCGCTCTTCAACTTCACTTCGGCCTAAGGACTCATTCGACCCAAAAGTCCGTCGTGTCAAATGCCTGCGTAAATCCTAGGTTAATCCCACTGTTTCCCGATGAATGACATCCCTATCTGCGACGTTCAACAAGGATCGTTGGAGTCTGGTCTCAACTTTGGCTTGTATTACACGCACTGTACGTCGTCCAGTTACGCCTACTCTGTTTAGAGGCCTCTATGGTACTCCCCACGCAATTCATGCCATTTTCGGTGCTAATTTGGGCCCATCTCGCACATTTGCTACTTCGGCGCTTTCAACAAAACACCCACTATGATCACACCAACATGGTGTTGCTTCGAATCTGTCTGACATGGACGGCTCGGGCCCTCTTCGTACCCTATTACTAATTACCTTCTACTCCTTGTTCAACTGCTTGGTCACTCCTTCCGCCTTCAGTCGACGGAGTGTTGTCAACATGACATCCAAAATGTATGTGCCGGGACTCTGGATTCGGCTAGTCTTTGGCTAGTCTCTCCTAGACATTGGCAGACGACACCATCACTCGCAACCTCTTTCTGTAGGATTTGGCAACTTCCTTGGCGACATCTTACTGTCATTGACCGTGTGAGCATCAATACCCACGCTGCGCTCTTGCTGACGGTAACGTTCAAAATGTACGGGGTTGGGTGTACGCCACGATTGCGTAAATGTTCGAGCATGTCTTGGTGACATCGCTCATCGTCTTTCCCTGCAGAAATCACCCATGTGGCCAGCCCGGTGTTATACGAGTCCCGTATCATTTGACGTGAACGTCCCACCAGAACTCGGTGTATGAAGAATATCTGCCCCGAGACGTCTGTCCCTTGCTTCTTTCTCCCCACCCATACATCCTTTGGCATGTCGCCTGAAGCAATATTTCTCATTCAAGGACGAAACTGTGCTTCCTGTGACGACGCGTGTACTTGGCATACCGTCGAAGGTGCAGTGTCCGCGTCAAATGTCATATTTCCCTGAATCTAGAACTGCTGGAACATTGAGTGTGTCGCGTCTGCTATCTGCGTCAATCTTTTGTCTTTGAACAGGGGTCTCATTTTCTATAAAGCAGCCCGCGGTTTCGAGGAGAAGTGCAGTCAACAACTGCTCCCGACTTTCTGAGGTATCTTCCCTTCTTTTTTCCATTGCCTGGAACGAACGCTCTTTTGAATATGCTCTACAGCACCGACCAATCATGTCTTCTAACTCCAACGGACTTTTCTATGCTTATGCCAAGAACGTGGGTAGCCATTCCACTAAACCTTCTTTTGTGAGGTTCGCTCACAACACATATTAGATCCTCGATGATGTGACCTATCGCTATCTGATTACCTTTGCTACGCGCGACGTCGCCGACACCTGGTACCGCTTGGTCACCGACTCCGTCGCAGATGGATATGTCCGCTACGCGGCCGTTCAGCGTGTCACCCAGCAGTTCTACACCCACAACCCCGGTGTAGGGAACATCGCCCTCACCATCACTGACCCGAAGGTGGCGCTGTCTCTGCGCGGCCAGGTGTTCTTTACCCTCATCAACGACAGGGATGGGCGCATCCAGAGCGTCATCCCCGTCCTCAACTACGCTGACCACAGCAATGGGGCCAGGTGAGCCACAGTCCGAGCAAACTAACCACCCAGCGCGCTAATGAGTTCTGTGCATCGCTTACAGCTTCTATGTCCGTTCCGTTCCCCAGCCCGACACTTACTGGTTCTACGACACGTCCCGGAACGTCGTCGTTGCCTCTCGCGACCGCCGCACCAGGTTCACCATCACGATCGCCGACAAGAACCGGGCAGCGGGCGCCGTCATCATCGGCATTGATGATGTATACTTGACTGCTCCCAACGGTGCCAACATCGGCGTCACCAACCAGCAGAACCATTTGAGCTCGAGCGCCAACCCGTTTCCGTTGAAATTTTCGTCTTTCAAAGGCGACTTCCAGATTGACTTCTTCTCCGAGGGAAACAACGCGGGATTGGGTTACATTTCTCGCAACCCCGGACAAGGAGAGCGGTGGGAACTTGTAAATTAAGTACTGGGTTGAGAGCAGTGCGAGATTGTACAGTACCAGCTTTTGCTTCGAGTTGCAACAAAGTTCAATGCCTGCAAGTACATGCATGTGTCAGTCTATTTTCATCGACCTTCATAAGCGGATACAAGTTGGATGACTGATACAGTCTGATAGGCTATAAGTAGCATGTCCCGATTCAGATCGAGGCGGCCCAGCTAAGTACTACATATATAACACCTGCACCTGCTTGGCCTCTCTCTCCCCACAACCAACATGACCAAAGTTACCCTCAACGGAGTTGTCCTTGCTGACTCTACCGATACGGTGGTCGTAGAGAACAATCACTACTTCCCACCGTCGTCCATTAACAAGGATTTGTTCACTGAATCTCAGACCCAGTACGTTAACAACAGTCATCTAGCTACCAACGCTAGAATCGCTCATGATGTCAACTACGTAGTACCCTCTGTCCGTGGAAGGGGTGAGCGTATTGACAATGGTTATGTTGTGGGCAAATCTAACGGCTCGACATCCTTGTTCCAGAACCGCCTCCTATTACGACGTGACAGTCGGCAAGGCTACTGTCAACGATGTAGCATGGTGAGCTCTATGTTGGCCTTCCATGGCCTTTTCTATCGGTTAACCTCGAAGACAGGTACTATCCCGAGGCACTCGACAAGGCTAAGTCAATCGAAGGTTATGTCGCCTTTTACAAGGTCAGGTCGCTTTCCACTTGCGGGCCTGCGATGCCGTGCTGATTGAGATTGCTGTGTCTTCTGTTTTAGAACAAAGTGCATATCGAATGAATGAAGTCCGACGACGAGCGCCCGATGTGTAAACTGTACTATTAAATATGTATGTCTTCCCAGCCAAGAATCAATCACTGGCAGACAGACCGTTGTATTTCATTCTGAGTTTCGTTCGGGCACGCGCTGGCTGCAGTTGCTGATGGATGCCTAATTCAAACGTCGAGATGAGGAGTGGGATGAAGAGTTGGATACAAAACTCAAATCGTCGGAAATCGAGCTCGAGCGAGAGCAGGAGGAACGGAGACCTAAGAACTTCTGGTGCGTTATTCCTCCCCACTCACTCTGATCTTGCAGCTCATGCGACCCTTGACCTTGACGTTCTACTTGACAAAACCCAAGACCGCTTCCTCAGGATCTACATTTCATCGCGTTGTCTGAATTCCCGTGAAATAGACCAGTCGATGACTATGTGAAGGACCACGTTCAGATTCGCCATCGAGTCGCCCGTCTGACGATGCTGCATGCGGCGGTGTTTGCGAACCAACCACCCGATTCGGGAGGCTGGAAACAAGTCCGCGCATGAGGCTGAAGAGCAGGATATCAGGGGGGCTGGCCTCTAAAACGCAGCTGATCAATCCAAACCTCAAGCCTAGCGCTGTCATATTCAAACCTCGCCACTGGAGCCAGATCATCATCTCTGACTTGGTATTCTCCTCTGAGCTGCCGATGTCGATACTCCATCTTCGAGGTTCGAGCTCGCCACCGTCGTTCGTCTGTACCTCGTGCCCTACTCTGGGTCGACCTTGTTCTCATTACATTCCTTCAGAACGTCGACCATCTCTCCCTCACACCACACCACGCGCCCACATTGTATACTCGCATCTTGCCTCGCGTTGAGTGCGGATGAGATCATTGCTTTCTTGCTTTGGGATGACAGATGGCCCAGTGGATACTTTGCCGTCGTTTGAACTTGGTTCGATTTCATCACCATGGGGCCACGGCGGTTCAACGTTCAACCACGGTTGGGTGGTGGAATGATAACGGCATCTGTGCGGCAGCATGAATATGAACCGGCCGATGGATACATCTAGCTACGATACGAGAGCCATGCAATTCCACACCCCCCCCCGTTAAGCGGAGAATGAGTGGGCCGACGTGTCCGCCGTCGTTTAGAACATGCTCCGAGTCCCCTATTAAATCCCGATGTTGGTCTAGGGTTCTACCAGTGCGACGAAGTCCAGCGGGGCGGGTGAAGATAACTCTATCCATGCTTCCCATGCCTGGGTCCTGCCCGTTACTGTGCAACGAAGTGTCAGCCGAAAGTGTCAGGCAATTTGCTATTTAACGTGCTCGCCTTGAACAGATTCTCACGCAAGAGGCTCAGGACCCTTCCAACCTTCCAACGCTCGGTACGGCGACGGCTAAAATGATGAAGATGTCAGCCTGAAAATGAAAGGCAAGATGTCTGGCCAACTCGCCTTGGGTATATTTTTGCACAGAGGCTGGCACAATTCCTCCGTGAAGGCCTCGAGCTGGAACGGAGACAATCAGCGTGGAGTACAGTAATGCGAAAGAACGATACGAGTAAGCGTGGAGAAATAGGGCCCAGAGGAGCCTCCACCTCGCCGCCGCTTGACGCCAAAGACACAAGAGCCCAGTCTAGAACGAACAGTACACGTGTGAATTCCATTTTCAGTCGACACCAGCCCGTAGGCCATGAGAGGTGCGAGGCGTCGGACAACGGCATCATTGCACTAGGTGCGCCAAGTGGCGGGCACACATGCACTTCATGGTTAAGGATTGACCTAACGGGGAATACCACTCCCGGATGCCTTTCAATCACCCCAGCGAGCGCCGAAACGCACGCTATGGGCAATCGTACCCATCGAAATGAGAGTGCCAGGATGAGGGCGAACCATCTGTCCCCCGTCACGCCGCTTTCGCGACGATCTTCCACGCCCGCACGGACACCAGCCGCCGGGACGCTTTGTGGATGTGCACTGAACGAACTGTGACTGGGATTGTACTTAGCGTCAAGCGTTTCGCGCACAGTGCGAGATGGAGCTACGGCTTCATGTCTTGAGCTTCGAGGCGAAGGAGGAGTCGACGTGAGAAGACGTGTCCGAAGTGAGGGCTGGAGATCATGGAGGAAGGGAAAGAAGGGGCGGCTGAGTGAAAGCAAATTGGTCGTCGCTTCTTATAGGATTTTGGCAGTGTAAGCCACACGAGCCAATGAGCGTTGAACAGTGTCAGCCTCACAGTAAACGGTCGAACCTTACATAAATCTGCATGGATGTATGTGGTGCCGCGTAAGTTACAAGAAGTTTTGAGCCAACTGGAGAAAATTACGAAGCTGTACAGAGGGCAAGGCTGGTGTCCTGATGATACTGTGGCGCAAGCCGCCCAGTTGGACCGTGAACGCTGAATTACGCGTGTCCAAATATGGAACTCCAGTGAACGAAAGCCACTTCGCTTGGGATGCAACAATCCTTGGGGCGTCATTGGTGATGCAAACAGAAGACAAATTATGAATTCGAAACAGAAGTTCAGATTATGACAATTTGTATAGAGTAGATATGGGTTTTGAAAAAGACAGCGATAGAGCGAGAGACTGGGTAACCTGGATTGAAATTATGAGTGACCTGACCATAAATGTAATCATTAGCGGTGACTTTTTTTTGATAAGGCTTTTAGGACGCACAAGTACCTGTATTCACGGGGATGACTGGAATGGATGCTCAGAGCTTTCCGATCTTGAATTTCGGGGACATGTTGCCCTGGCGCAAAAGAATGAGTAATGCTCATGCAAAGAGCGAAGTGGGGCTTACGGAGTCACCGAAAACTGCCACATATCACTCCTTGTTAGTAGGGCGCGAAGACCTTCAAAATGTTCCCACTAGTACTCACGAACAACGAAATAGTCGTCGCGCGTTTTGGCATTCTTGGGGATGGTAACGGCGACGCGCCCAGATGCAAGGGGGAAGGTGGTCGCAAGAGGATGTGCTATTCCACATAATCAGCTTGAAATTACACTCAAGGTTTGAGACAAGACGCACCGACGTCTAGATTCTCGCTGTCGGTTCCATCATAGCCCAGCAAGATGCGACCAGTGGATTGTCGGTGGTTTCTCGGAATGTTTGACGTATCTACAAATCGGGAGTCAAATTCGTTTCCTGAACGTTCTTCATAGCTTACCCCAGGTAACGTTATGTGTGGATCCAGGTGCCCAGGTTACACCAGCCTTGGGGTATGTGATACGGGGACTGAAGACGATGAGAGGCGCTGCGAAGTTGCAGTTGATTGCAGAGGCAATGAGAAGAAGGGCATAAACAATGGTGGAGAAGAACATGTTGGTCGAGGAGCGCGAAAGATCGCGAATTAGGGGAAAGTAAAAGACGGTAAGGAAAGGTAGAAAGGAGAAAGAAATGGGGACGAGTACGAATTCCAAGCGCGCTTTCCTTATATCTCGACAAGGGATCTCAGAAGCTCAAAAGGACTTCTGTTTCGATTGGGAGTTGACAAACACATTCTATCCGTACAGGCACCAAATAGGCATGAGGCTGGCTTCTCCCGCTATCCATGGGTAGCATTCTGGTATAATGCCCTTCCGGCCTAATAGGTTGCGGTAAATGCGCCGGGATCGCCACAGAGCGACATATCGCCAGCAAATAGATAAAACAAATAAGATTGCGAACGACGTGGAAAACACAGGGGACAGTTGAACATGGGCCGGATGTGAAGACGTACGTTGTCACTTAGAATTAAAATGAGCTCGCGAATGCAACGAGGCCATGGAGCTGTCGATTTTTACATCCTAGGAGGTGGACACAAAGTGGGGCGGTGGGGCTTGTAAAAGCCATTATTCGCAGATCGATCCTCGAGGCAAGAAAAATGCACGGTCCAAGTTTCAGCCTCTATCATAAGGAAGACTCGAAGCAGCACATAATCGTTGAGTCCAATCATCCCAGACGATTGATTACTCGCACACGGACTTTTTTTTAGTCGGGAACAGAAGGAGGAAGATAGGCTGAATAGAGCAGTCCTAGGTATTCAGGCGATATCGATATCATACACCAATACGAAATGTCGGACTGTGATTACCAGAGTCACCGAATACTGTGGAGAGAAAGGAAGAAAAAATTAACACGGCGAACCGTCTACGTGTGAAAGGAACCACGCACCAACAACGATGTAGTTATCCCTCGGTGTTACCTTTGGTACGATAAACGATGCCTGCCCCTCATGGATGTTGAAACCCTGAGCGAGAGGATGCGCTATGTAATGTTAGGACATTGAAATGCGATCTTTGTCAGCCACTCACCAATATCAAGGTGTTCATTCGTGCTGCCTGGTTCTAACCATCCTAGCAGGACCATGCTTTTATCCTGCGTAATCTTCTCCGGCATATCGCGGAGATCCCTGTCCAAAGTAAATCTTATAAGTATAAAAGAGCCTTCGACATAGTAGAACGAAACACACCAAGTGACCGTAACCTTGGAACCAGGCCTCCATACAGTCCCTCGGGTGGGGTACGTGATCCTTGGGTTGTAGACATTGCGCTGAGAGAGATCGAGGACATGGTGCACATCACGGGGCAAGGGCGGGGTAGGCAGGCGAAGTGCGTCGACGGAGCCTATGTTCAAGCTCTGAAGGACGGCCAGGAGCAAAGTGGACAAGGTGGACGTAAAAAACAGATTGAACATCATGGCCAGCAAGAGTTCTGAGAGATTAGGGTGGAGTGAAAGAGCAAATTCAATAGGAGCGATGAGGTTAAGAGCAAGAACGAAAGCTAGGGCTGACAGGTCTGGAAAATACCCTATTTATGCGGCGATCGATTTCGAACGGGACTGATGGGCTCCGGAAGAAGAGGAGTGTGCATCCTTTCGGGAGGGGGCACTCAAGCAAAGATTCAAGGCAGATTAGACTGTCGATCCAGTTTCGCCACGGGCGATATTGATGCCACGCCCTTATGGGCCGAAGACGCAAGTATGTCTAGTGTCAACAAAGAACGAACGCAATAGACTGCCAAACCCAGATTCAAGCATTCTGGATCTCTGGGCTCTGGTGGAAGAGTTAATAGTTATCGGTGAATGGTGTCACTCTGTGTGACGCGGCGTTATTTGTCGAGATTTGTACTTAGCAAAGTCAAATAGTGCAAACTCCACCCATCGCCTGCCGCTTGAACGCTCGACCTCCTTACAGGCTTACTCAAGGTCGTGATGCTGTGCTACCCGGTAGACCTGTTCCACCGCACCTCAAGCAGGATGCCAGGAACACCTCTGACGTTCTAAAGTGGTATCAATACCGCTGCATTTCCTTTTGAGGATATCGCTAGGATTCTGCGGAGCGTGTTGAGCGTCCGGGGCGTGCCATTTCGCTGCGTTATGGCGAGAAATGGAGCTGAGGAATGGAACGTTAACGCTCCGCGCCATGCGATGCAGTTGCTCAGTCATCGTGATTTCATTCATTATATATTATTTGTTATATTATTTGTCTTTCGGTCAAACCATTGCTTGAATATTTGCTTACGTTCCCGGCCCAGGCTCGGCGGGAGGCAGATGTGGGTGGGTTGTCATGTCATTCAGACCTGGAGTCCCTTTTGATCGAGATTTGTTGCCAAGAACATACTGTATGCACTCGGGTCTTGGACAAATCAACGCTTTTCGGAGCCGCTATCGGGCGTCGATGCTGTGACGCTGTCCTCCTTTTGCACATGTGGAGAATCCGCACCGCCGATTGTTGCCAGTGACACCCAAGCCGGAGGAATTGACACCGCCCAGAAAATTACGTTGATTACCACGGTGTAGAAAGGGCTGAATCGCCTGTGGACATCACAGAAGCGCTATTAGCCGCCGTGCGCAGGGTATCTCTTGATCTGGGAAATAGATCATTGAAATGAGACTTACGATGAGTTGACACCGAACGACGCGCACTGGCCCCACGCCTCTATTCCCCTGAGAAGGCCGGCATTCCGTGTCAGCTCGCTAGTGCCGTCACCGAGAGACCCAACGGCCCAGTACTGGCAGCAATCAGAAATGCTGCAAGATCATTCAGCGCTGAAGCTTACCAGATAATTCTGCACCATATTTCCAGACGCATTGAGCATAATGTGAAGCCCGAAGCCTCTACCAAATCCTGGGCTACGCCAGTCGAGCTTGCCCGGGTTCTTTCCGGAGTATATGTGCTGAACAACCAGAGCCCATATGAGGACTCCTGTGAAGATGATCATAACAAAGGCTCCCCCATATCTTGCGCGTGTCTGTCGAGTTCATGTAAAACTACAATGGATTGGAGACAACGTGGTGAAGAACCTTCAGCGAAAGCCTCTGGGAATCCAAGAAAAATCCGAGTGAAGCGGTGGCGATAACTCCTGCAATCGCGCTCAAGAAGGAGGCGAGTGCACGTGCACGAACCGAGAAATAAAGGGTCAAGAACGTGGAGGCATAACCCCAATAGAACCAGGAACCTAGGAGGGGGGATCAGAATCCCTCTCATTTGCGATTTTGAAGGACTCACTGAAAAAAAGCGGAAGCAGCGTTCCCATTTGCTTCGACGTGACTGTTCTCCACAATAACTTGAGCTGTTCTCGCGTAGAGGTTTTCGCTTCGACTGTGATCTTAGTGCCATCCTCGCGCTGCACCTTCTCCGGGTTCGATATAAGAAACGCCGTAGGGAACGCGAGAACCTGCAGAACGATAAATACGAGCAGCGTCTCGTAGGAAACTTTGCCGCCGGTAGTCCTGTGAATGTTCACACCCAGATTAATCGCGCTACACAGTCGTGTGCGTTGGTTATTTTAACATTGAACAAAGGCATAATGGTCTCGACGCACCCTCCGACGATTTGACCGCTGTTCTTGAAAGCGTTCCAGACAGCGAGATAGCGGCCTCGCTTTCTGTGCTCTGGATATGAGAGTATGATGGCCCCCTGTGGCGCGAACGAAGTTAGTGGAAATTGACGGAATCACGGTACTTTCGACTCACCTCTGCTGCCCAGTAGAGTCCTGCAGAAATACCGCATATGAATGCTGCGAATATAACGAACCATTTCTATAGGAAACGTGGTCAGCTTCGAATCTTCGAATGTAATTGCCACGCCGGGAAAGGCTACGTACCGTTCCATATCGATTATTCTGGTCTAAAGCCAAAGGCGACTGTCAGATGCACGAATTGAATGAACATGGGTAGATTCGTCTCACACAGGGATGAGGAGTATGGCGCCCATGCTACAGTTCCCAGAATAAGCGTCCATCTCACTCCGATTTTGTTCACCGCTATAGCGCTGACTATACAGAGAAGGCCGAGGAACGCAAAGACGATGCTATAAATCAAGTTGCGACTTCAGCAAAACAATTCTTGACAAGGCGTGAGCACATTGCGCACGAGTTAGCGGCGCTAAAAATGGCTTGAGCTTTATGTCCGGTGATAAATAATATGTGAACTGTTACTACTTACTTGACGAGGTAGGGTTCGAGAGCACCCCCGGCCCCGAGACTGTTTGTAGCATTCCTGGATAACGGTAAAGTCCATTTGGGTGGCGTAATACACTATGGCCTGTGCTTACCATAAGCCAGGCCCAAGGAATGAGATACTGGACAAGGACAGTCTCGTATTCAACGAAGGTGCGAAACCGAGGAAGGCCACAAATATCACTCACACTCCCACAACCAACAATTGGAACAAGGTGCTGCGGTAAAAGGATCTCTTCGCAATAGAGGCAAATTCGGCGTGCTTGTCCATAGGCTCAAGGTCGCCGCTCATCGTGTTCATGAGTCAGAATAAGCACCAGCCGCGGTGGATGAGCAGGCGTGGACCATGTATGTACTACTTAAACTTTTTTCTATCCCCGCGTAATCCGTCTGATGAGAAGACTCCGTGAGCCGTGAGGAGCACCTCAAAGTCTTTGCAAAGATTCTTCGCCAAGTCTTTGCCAGTCACAAGCGTTGCAAGGCGGCCACAAGATTATAATCGGGTCGCGTGTGGCAAGTCTGATGCCAATGATCGGCAAACGCGTTCGAAGTCTTCTCAGAGTACGACATGGCCTCTCCTGAGACAATAGCTCGCAAGGGTTGTGCGCGCAGAGGTCTGTGCGTATTTGAGCCACCGGGGGATGGAATTCCGGTCGCAGGCAGCGACAAAATCCGTTTTGAGGCCTGTTTCAAAATCACATGCTGCCAGTGGGAAATTCGCGACTTCTTGCCCAACTCAACATACCGTATTTGAGGTCGATTTTCCTGGATACACATAGCTTCCGGGGGCCTCAATCAATGGAATGGAATCAACATTTTAGCATATAAAATGAGCCTTTGCTGTTGCTGTTGTGGCGCTGTCAATTCGAAAAGAAAAGGGCTTGATCAACTGTGGCGCGGAGTGAAAAAAGCTAAGCGAGTTTCAAACGATTGCTCCATAAGTCCATCCTTTCCCACACATGGCAAGTTCCATCTTTTATACACGTCAGTTCTGCGCCCTCAGCAAGCCCTGGAAATGGCTCATTTGTAGCCAGCTACGCGTGCCACCGACTTTGAAATCGGCCGTCGATCTCCTTCTCAGACTCGTGTACAAAGCACGGCTGGAAGATTAACGTCCGATTTCGTCGGTATCTACCTAGGAGACCCCATATTCAATTATACATAATGAACGGAGCCCGTAGTCTACAGATTCGCCATTGTGAGCGGGTGGGTCAGAATTGCGTGATAGTAGGTGTGGGGCGAGCCTCGAGGCGAACAACCTGACGGGGATTGGAGTTCCGAAAACGGAGCCGGCCCCCGGGCCCAAGCTAGACGATTTATTTGCCACCTGCTTATGCATATGATCTCTCTCAGATCTATACCTAATCCCCGCCGCCATCTCGACTGTTCTCGCCACCTTGAATAATACATAAACGTCGATAACATCTTTACACGGAAACCGATGGAGAGTCCAATTTCAAAACGCCTCCTCTGCTTACTTTACTTTGATTTGGCTACGCCATGCCCAGGTACACATGTACACACTACATAGCTTGTCACAAACTATCATCTATGTCGCTGCTCTGAGATGCGGGGATACCATATTCGTGTCATTGCACAGCGTAAAACAGATTTTCCCCAGTCACAGCCCCAACAAGCAGCCACCTATCTTCCTGCACGATTGTTCCAACATCTGCCTGCTCACAAGCCCAAACCAACCACCCGACGGAACGCCCTCTTCAATCCACAAAACAAAGATTATCGTTTTGGACCTATTCGAATCGACTGGGTAGACTTTGAGGATATGAGTAAAGCCTCACAAATTGCAGGAAAGGAGAAAGAGATCGGCCGAGGTAAGCAGCTTTCCCTCTTGTTCAATCTGGACTGACACTCATAGCAGTTTAGGCACTGTGGAGGCATCCTTTATCCCTCATACTCGTACCAAGTCTGGGTCGACAAACCTACCAGAAGGAACGGTGCATGTCTTTCGAGAATCTGCGAACAAGCCTTCCCAAGAAGAGCTCGAATCGGCGGCGGTGTCCACTTCAGCTGTCGAGAGTTCTGACGGCGTCATGCTCGGAGTATTGGCAGTTCCTCCGTGGATGACACCATCAGACTTTTTAGCATTCGTGGCTCCAGCCGTGGAAGGCATGGCGCATCTGCGCCTCATTCAGTGAGTGACAAAGCGCTGTGGCGGAAATGGGACCTTTTGAACGAGCCACCCCTCATAAGTGGTTCATTGCCTAATCATTCTATCGCGGTTATCAAGTTCTTTAACCCAGCGGACGCCGCTGAGTTTGCTGAAGCCTACAACGGCAAACCTTTTAATTCCACGGAAGTTCGTCCCGGCGCTTCTATATACCTTCGTCGTCTTACCTTTCTTTCCTAGCCGCAAATATGCAACGTGGTGCACGTCCTGTCTGTTGTTATCGACACTGAAGATTCAACGTCGCCAAGCATTGCGCGGTTCGGCTCCCAGCCCTCGATGTACGAGCTACCGACCTGCCCTGTCTGCCTCGAACGGATGGACTCAGCAATAACCGGATTGATCACTGTACCTTGTTCACATACATTTCACTGTACATGTCTTAGCAAATGGGGAGACAGTCGGTGCGTCTGCTGCCTCTCGTTTGCATATCTTTGCTAATGCCACACACGTAGCTGCCCTGTCTGTCGATACTCCCAAACCCTTCGATCATCCCACCCAACTTCCTCATCCGCTGGATCAGCAGCCCCAATACCATTTGCCAACCCATCCACGCCAACCCTCTCATCGTGTTCCACATGTTCCTCGACGACCAACCTTTGGATCTGTCTAATATGCGGCAACATCGGCTGTGGACGTTACGGCCGAGCGCACGCGCATCAGCACTACGAGTTCACAACCCATCTGTATGCCCTGGAACTCGAGACTCAACGCGTTTGGGATTATGCGGGGGACGGCTATGTTCACCGACTGATCCAGAACAAGGCAGACGGGAAGCTGGTCGAACTGCCTAGCGCTGCGTCGTCGACGGGCATACCCCCTCGAGAAGGTGGATTGGGGCCTAGCCAGGCGGACGCTCTCAGCGCGGACAAAATCGAGGCCATCGGTATCGAATACTCTTATCTTCTTACGTCGCAACTAGATTCCCAGAGGTCATACTATGAGGAGCAGACGACAGAGCTGAGGAACCAGGTTGGTGAGCTGAAAGGTTTGGTGGAGAGGTTAAGCGCGGAATCTGAGAGAGAGCGGTCCAATGCAAAAGAAGAGGCACTACGACGGCAGCGCGAAGAGGAGGCGCGATTTGCGGAGGTTCTGAGGGATAAGGTGAATGCGGAGGCACGAGCAGAGAAAGCGACGGAATTGGCGAGAAAATTCGACAAGGAGCTGAAAGAGGAGAGGGCGGTGAGCGAAGGGCTGATGAAGAATATCGGAAAGATGAAGGAAATGGTTGGGCACAGTGGCGAGGAGAGGAAGAGCTATCTCGCCAAGATCCAGGACCTGGAGGACCAGTTAAGAGACGTGATGTTCTTCCTGGAAACAAAGACGAAAATCGAGAATGGGGTGGGTCCGGAAGCAGAACTGGCCGGAGGCTCGGTTGAGATTCCTGTTCCCCCTCCGCCAAAGAAGAGTATAAAGAAGAAGAAGCGCTAGTTTTCAATTTACTGTATGTAATTACCTAAGACTTTTCTTCGTTGTTGTACAGCGGTGACAAGGCTTCCTGGCTTATCTTGTCTACAAATCCTACTGTTGCCTACGCCTCTTCTATTACTATTACCTGATTCTGGTAGGCCTCATTCAGGATTGTCCATTGTATTCTCGTGTAGCCCACTCTCTACACCTGCAACTTGAATTAGATTCGAAAGGTACAGGCTTGACCACCGAATACAGCCAGTGATATGTCCTCTACGCGCTCTAAATCGTGCCTTTTCATCTCATGGGGTGTACTTACACGGCAGTACATAAGTGACTGGATTCAATGGGAAATCGTGCACGATTCTGAGGAGGTACATGGCCTTGAGGATACTAGATACTTAGTGTGGAGAATTTACCAGCTTTTGGCGGAGGCTCACCGCTTATGTCTGTGGGTTATTCAAGTTATTCAAGTTGGGGATTCCCGGGTACATAGTGTGCTATGTACCTGCTCTTTTAAAGGCTTATGTAGTCTATGTGTTACATCGTCCGTTCACTGACTGTTGATGTTTCTCTAGACTCGCTACCAGTTGATCTGTTTACGCAAGCCACACCTTTTGGGGATTTTCGGAGATTGAAAGGTGTGAGCTTGCGAACAGACTGGAAAACATGGTCGTCTGTTTGGCGGAAAGGCGTGACGGCCCGCCAAACTTGGGTTTGGACTTCGTCAAATTTTGATCATGGCCTCTTTCTCTTCTCTCTTCCACGACGACTTTCTACCCGGTGGCTCCCTTATCTGGACCTCTAATGGCTACACTCTGGCTGGTAAATGATACTCTGTGGTCTTGAATTGGGCTGGACCTGGGAATTGCCACTTGGTGGATGTTACTGCACTCTTAGCCATGAAAAGCCTCTGCTCTCAGGATTCTGTACTCTCTAGCAGCTCAGAAGGCTGATTTATTATCTTGATATGTCTCTCAGAGCTCAAGGTTCTTTCCTGATCCTTATTGACACCTATCTTCACCAATTTCACCCCATGACAAAAGCAAAAAGTGAGTACTTCGCCCATATTTTGACCTCCCTACCCAAATCCTGTTCTAATTCCAATGCATTTTTACATTCCCCACCATGACTGCTTTGAATTTTGCTGCTCCGCCATCATCTGTTGCTTTGACAATAAATTTTCATGTTCAGATCACCCAATTTCGGCCATTGGGGACCTACAGTCCCACTTTGACCATTCAAATTTGAGGATCTGATTGTAGACATTAAACAGAGTCATAATATATATATTTCTTGGGCCTTTATAATGAGGGGACTCGACGAGGGCAAAAATTGAGCTGTGATGGCACTGAAATCATCGATATTTGGCCAAGTCCAAAGTCACACTTGGCAGGCAAAAGTGTGACCCCGCATTGTGACTGACCATGCCTTCCAGCCGCTATCGCACGGTAGCATTATGATTTCGTGCGACAGCGGCTGGTCACGAGCCTACTCGCCACCCGCCACACAGTCTCATCATCGGTGTTGTATGTTGGCAAAGACCCTGTGGTATCACTAGGTTGCCCGGAGAAGGATGAGGAAATTTCATAAGCGGTACCACCTCATACCGTACGCTCTTCGATTGAAATTGGGATCGGAATTTCATCGGCTGGAGAGCACTAGTACGCAGCATAGCCTCATGCCCATCCCCTCACCGGTGCGGCGGTGCCTTCCAATTTGGGTTCCCTCCATTAGACACATCATGATGTCCATTCTCCAAACTGGTGTTGGGCACAAGAACCTTACGCTCGACATTGCAAGCGGGCCTCCGCCTGAACCGCGGCTCGTCGACTGCTTAATGGACAAGTATCATGACGGCTCATTATCAGGTGAGTGTCTAATCTGGAATGACCACCCGCGTTACAAAAAGCCTTTCTGAATCACCGATTTGCTGACCTGGTCCGAAAATCCTATCTTCCCCTCGACCCAGTCTCTGATCAAAACCCCAGCAATCGCAGTTACCGGTGGCAACCTAAAAGGCGGGTCGTCTACCTTGACCTCATGGAGTGGACTGAGGTGAGGAGCAGCCTGTGGTCCAGCTTGGTTGTTGCGCCCTTCAGTACTTTCCGCCATCTTCTTGTACTCCGCACTGCCGAACTGTCCGCCGATGGGGTGTCCGAGGATGGCTTGAATTTCGGCGCGGGTGTACCATCGTGCATCTAGACGGTTCGATTCAATGATATGGTCTCTTGGTGAGATTGGAAAAACCTACCGAGGAGCTCGTTATCAAGGTCGACGCGGATCGGTTGTGTCGAATCCGCGCGAGCATAAAAGCCGACCATCAGATTGGCAGGATATGGCTAATGGATAATGTGAGGAAAACCTCAAGAGCGTTGCTGAGAAAACATACCCAAGGCTGGCCAGAATGGTATCTGACGTCCCAGACAGTCACACCAGCCTCTTCCCACATCTCCCTAGCGACTGCATCCTCGAACGTTTCTCCAGGTTCAATAAATCCGGCTAATGCAGAATAGAACTTGCCAGGGAATTTTTTCTGTCATAGGGCAATCAACGATTAGTGCCAGCGCTTCGATGGACAAAGAGAAAGACGTGCCCCTCTTCCTAGGAGAATCTTGTCCCCAGTTTCATCAATAGCGATCATGATGACGACGGCATCCGTCCGAGGATGGGTATAATTGTGTAAACCTTTACTACAGCACAAAATAACAAAATAAGTCGGCGAATGGGGGCTAAATCACAGATGGGTACCTCGAAGGACAAGGCTTGCGGTCGGTGTTGTCCGCCCAAGGAAGGAGGGATGAGCACGACAGCTTCCAGCCTCCCCACATCGAGTAGGTCGGTGAGCCACATCCTGGACAAAACTATTTCACGCATCAAGTAACATCGCGACGGAGAGTCAGACAAGAGCACCTTGTTGCGCAGATTCCAGTCCACTAGACTTCTAGCCTCCGCAAATACCGCGCCAGAGAAATGATCCAACCCCGTCATCAGGATTCGTGGTTCAGACCAACTCAACACCTGTCCATTCCGGGCCGGTGTGGTAGAATCGAGGATCTCCTTCAGGCGGTCGACACCAAGATCCAAGTCAGCGATATCCATAGAGAAATATGGCGTCCCTTCAAGGTTGGCAATCGCAGCCCCGGGATCAACAAATTCAGACGAAGGAAGCGCATTAGACTTGGAGTCCTCCTGGAGCCCAAGGAACACCACAGGGGACGCACGATGGCGTGCAGCCTCGGTAGGCGAGTGTTGCACATCAGGAGACTCAACGACCAATTGACCCTCATTCTTTCCTTGCCCGAAGAACGGCTCGGGACCCAGGAATGGCCGTAGGTCTTTCGTGCTCATCCACGCGAGGGACGGCTTCTGAAGAGAGTCTGAACTGGCGAGTACAAGAGGCTGTCCTGAGTTAAACACGAGCCACCGCGTCTTCGGATGTGCAATGATACCATTCAGAAATGGGTGAGATGTGCGAAGCCAGGAAAGACGATTCAGAGGTGAACCAGAAAACATGTTCACAGGCCTGATCGAGTTCGTTATCTATATGTTGATTTGTAAGTCTCCACTCACGTTCTATCTGCCATCTTGAGCAGGAGATTGTTAACAGGAATGCGAGACGTAGCTGATGAAGTGTGCGTCGGAAACAAGTCCGGGACCACCGTCCACGCCGATAGTACAGTCGCGGACAAGCAAACACGGTAAATTTGATATCTCAGGAACCAGTAATTTTTTGGGCAAAGTGACTTCAGATTTGAGCTCAGATGGTCGAAATACGTCGAAAAAGGTATCTCCGAAGTTTTTCCCACGAGCCGTTAGCGTGGCCAAAATTTTGGACGAAAATTTTGAAAAAGTAGTCACCAAAAATGATGATCCGTGGCCGGAAAATCATGTCTGCGACACGGCACGATGACTGCACGATGATTCTTTTGCTTCTGTACAGCCTATGCACTGCATTTGCCTTTGAATAAGCTAATTGATGAATGATTGGACTGTACGTAACATACAATTTGAGGTCACATCACCGACATGTCTTCCCAGCGAGGTTTTACTTACCTTAATGTAGTTTATAAAACACAGCTGGCAGCTGGGAATAAATCCATTCCATTCACAAAGCAATGGCAAAGTCATCAATATCTTTTATCTATAACCAGGTTGACCCAACTTGTTGTGCAGGTACCAAAACCCTCCCAATTTTCAAGGGTTATCATGAGCTTTGCATTTCAGGTCATTTCTTGCTCCGTTGCGCAGGCATACTGAAAGTAAATAATGTTGCGGGGACGATGAACATGTTTGGTCATGTTGATTTTCCTTTTTTGTCCAATCTTATCCAATAAATTCCTGTTGAATCACTCGTTATTTTTGTTTTGTTCTTTCAGAATCATATTCAGCTCAACGAGAGCTGTCGATTGCGCTATTTTTTGTATTTTTAGCGATTTTTTTCAAGGTTGGCCAATATTTTGAGGGTCAAAATCCTTCCACCTTGAATTTAAGAAATCGGCTCGTAGAAATCAACTCATATGGTGCCATATGTGCCCCAAACATAGTTTCCAGCACGATTCAAGCATTTCTCATGGTACAGTTATCTGATCAATGTTAGTCAATATTTTTACCGTGTTTGCTTGTCCGCGACTGTAGACCCTCATACCTCGCCAAACACCAGGTGGGAACGCGAACTTCAGCTGAACATCACCGTACATGCCCGCTGGCATTAACATTCGAAAAGGTCGGCAAGTACCAAGTACACGACGAGATCTATAGGTTACCCTCGCTAAAATGAATCCAGGTGCTCCAGTGCGTAAAGCTTGTTTTGAAATTCTCACCAGCACCAGCCCACTCATTCCCAGGTTCTCAGGACATTTCTGGCGCAAGGCAAGTCGTTGATTTTCTTGGAGAGACTCGCTAGGGCCTAGGCTGGACGGCCGCAACAAAATAACACCGAGGCCGACTTGGTCCGAGCCAGATTGGTCATCACGTGGCAGCTGGCACTTATCAGATAAGCCGGATCGACACTACCATCATCCTCCACCTCTCCTCTCCCTCTCCCTCTCCCTCTCCCAGCAGCCGCTCCCTTCTGTTCGTGCCTGCTAACCACCTGGAATAAATAGCGAGAACAGCGATACTCAAGACGAGATTCTGCTCGAAGACATGCGGCCAACATCGGAGACCCACACGCGCCATGCACAGGAGGACGACGCACTTCTTCCCGGTTCGAGTCGCAGGAAATCACGACACGGCCTCCCGAGGGCATTCCTACCACAGCTCACAAACTGGAAAGCCAATCCATACTGGTATGTCCTTTGCTCGCTTCGTCGACGACGAACATGGCTCAAGGCATCATCCCAGGTTACTTCCGATCGTTCTCGTAGCGTCAATGTCGGTGTGTACATGTCTCTTACCGTAGCGCGTGTACTGACATCGTAGCAGCGTGGTGTTACCATGTCCCCTCGCATTCAGGTGTACAAAACGATTGCGTGTCGCATACTCTCGGAGAATGGCGTTGATGTCCCCGTGGACTGCTCAGGACCATTAGTTCAAGCCCGCGCCGCGAGGATTCAAGCCTGTACGTCAGATATAACTCGACCTGCTTTATCGACCTCACGTCGCTTGCAGCTGTCGTGACCACGATGAATGTCCTCAGCGCGATCACCACCGGCTTTTGGAGTCGACTTGGAGATGTCCACGGACGGAAGCCAGTTCTCGCGCTTTTCCTTCTCGGAGCCATTTCTATGTGAGTAACACTGCTCGGAAAGCTGGTCCTTTAGCATCGTACTCAACTTGGTGTCGATCTGTCAGGGAGCTGTTCTACGTCCTCGTCCTTGCGCCCCAGTCATTGTTCGGCCGCTATGCCGAAAATTTCATTCTTGCTGGCCCAATTCTAGAAGGTTTGATTGGAGGCCTATCTGCGTTCAATGGTGTCGTCCATGCGTGAGCATAGCCCAATTTTGCCTAATCGCGACCGTTCTAAACCCTCCTCCAGTTACACCTCAGATTGTACCAGACATGGCTCACGGTACGTGACGTATACAATTTCTTTTTCCCGACGCCTGCTTATCTACAGGCCTTCAGATCCAAGATATTTTCAACGATTCAGGGCATCGTCTTCGTCGGACTAGCCGCCGGACCATGGGTATGGCTATGTTATCCACTTATCAATATCTGACACTGACATGAATTCCCCTACAGTTCAGTGGCCTCGTTTTGCCTAAAACAGCCACCCTAGAAGTCGCCGACGCATTCTACTTGAGCATAGGTCTCCTACTAACGACATTCATCTACGTCGTAACCTTCTGCCCAGAGTCACGGCAGCCGACACCGCCAGAAGACGATATCTCCAACGCCGAAACCCCACTGCTCAAGTCCTCTGTGAAGGCCGTTCTTCGCCGATACGCACATCGCTTCTTCACTGCATTGATCATCCCCATTGCGATGTTTAGACCTCGCCTCATCCCTGGCCAGAGTCGGAAAAATTACAATCTCGTCCTGCTGGGGGCTGGACTGTTCGTTTACCTTGTTTCGACGGTATGTCTGTTCTTCCCTTTGATGACCCGTTTCTCATCTCTACTGGTGCAGGCTGTTTACACAAGCAAATATATGTACGCGCAGCACGTATATTCTTGGACAACCGCACAGGTACGTTTAGAAACCCAAACCTTGTGCAGTCTCTCATCGTGGGATCCAGCTAGGTTACTATATGTCACTTCTATGGACCGCGAGAGCGTTCAACCTGCTTGTCTTCCTCCCCAGTACGTGCCTCCCACCGATTGTGCAACTTGCCGCTCACAGCGAACCCAACAGTCGTTATATCCTATCTGAAGCCGAAGTCGGATAACTTCACCACTAGCCAAGAACACATTGCCGCAGAGATCCAGTTCGACAAACGCCTTGCACAAGCCTCGCTGGGCCTCGACGGAATGGCTGATGCTCTTGTCGCTTTAGCACCGACCTCCTCGCAGCCTACATATATCGGCCTCTCGGTGCTATCTTCATTCACTTCCGGCGGGAACCCAGCCCTGCATTCGCTGGGTGCTATTTGTCTACACGCGTGTGGTTATGGTTCGGAGGTAGGGGCCTTGTTCGGTGGCATGGCAGTCCTCTCTGCTGTTGCCCATATCATCTCGGTAGGGACCATTCGGGCACCTTTTCGCTTTTCTCCGTTACTGAACTCCTTTGGGACGAACTTTTAGCCTTACATCTACGCGATCACTTATGCCTCGACGGTGGCGTTCTTCCCAAAGGCCATATTCGTCCTGGCTTCTGCCCTGCTCACCACTGTCGTACTCCTGCTCAGCGGTATCAATTCGCGGCCAGAGGAAATCATCATCCGCGAGCAGCTAACCATTGGGGATGTCGAGGAGGATGAGGAGCCAGTGATGCGCTCTGCTAGCACCTCAAGCATCTAGATTCATGACGAGGCTCGAGAGCAAAGACTGGTACTACTAAGAATACTTACGACTCAGACTCGACTGCATATGTACGCAATTCTGTATACTGCATTACTGGAACTACTGGATTTGAACACTTCAAATCGCGCCCAAAAAGCCGTTTTTTTCAACTATTTAAGTTGAACAAAAACTGACTGGACACACCCGGAATTGAACCGGGGACCGCCCGCAAAGTAGTGAATGCTAAGCGGGCGTGATAACCAACTACACCATGTGCCCAATGATGCATTATGATCGCACCAAGTCATCTGAGGTAACATTGTTACAAGCTAGCCTCTCTACTGCACTCTCCAAGGCAGAGAACATTCCTTTCAGCACATTGTAACACAAGCGTAGCAAGAGACATCACCTCGAATTTGGACTGTGCTGCAGAAGAAGAAAGTCTGAATGATCTGTGCTCAAGAACCACACATGCTGCGGCAGTCTAGTGTTGTTTGAGGGCGGTGGACCTGCACTCCTTTGACTTTTGTCCCAGCCAGTTCAGCAGATGCCGTGATCGGAACCAGTTGGCATGTCGGAAGAGATGGTCGGTGTTTCGGTCGGAGTGGCCAACGATGTAAGCGGAGAAGCAGGACAGCTTTGAGACAACTCTTAACGTTTCTCTCACTGTCCCAGGTACGATGGACTTACAGTACAGTTTATTAGTATACAACTAAGGTTTCTCTCACTGTCCCAGTCCCAGTCCCAGAATATCATACTATATCCTTAACAGGTTATGGGCCCCGGTGTGCTCAACTTCTAAATGAAACACATCATGAAAACGCAAACCAACCACTGCGTAGCGACCTCAAACACATAAAACCTCATCTCCCATCTATCACGATTTCCGAGTCCTTGGCGACTTTGCAATAACCTCCACCGAATAAATCTACATTCAGGATGGCGACAAATCAGAACTCTGTAGACAAGGACAAAGAGTGGAAGAGGATAAAGCTTACCCCCATAAAGGAAGAAGAAGACGGTACCAACAACTACAGCGAATTCAAGCAAAAATCGGTGCTTGATCTCAATGCTGCTGGATACTGGAAATATATTGCCGGTGCTGAATATAATCCTCCGATCTAGCCAACAAGTTCAAGGATTGGATGGTATGGGGACGGTCATCACTATCCCCGTCCCTGGGAACGAAACTGTTGTCGCAGCTGCCAGGAAACAGGCTGAAGAATGGTTATTAGCAGATAAGAAGGCTCTCGCCATCATCGTGAAGGCCGTCCCAGTCGAAAAACTATGCGTCGTTCGAGATTGCAAATCAGCTCACAATGCATGGCACGTGCTCAAAAATAAATACGAACCTTCCAACGCACTCACTGCTGTTACCATCAAGCAGCAGATTATCGCATACCAATGTCGAGCTCATGATGATCCCGTTCACTGGCGACAAGTTATGGTTCAGCTCTATCAGAAACTACGAGACGCAGATCCCACCATGATGCCTGATACTGAATTTGCTAAACATCTCGTCACACTCATGACGCCCTCCGATGACTGGCGATACTGTCGTGATTCACTCCACGACAAGGTACAACAAGGCGAGTTCATGGGAAGGCCGCTATCCTCTGCCGTAGTTCTTCAGCATTTGAAGCACAGAGAAGTCAAAATGAAAATCACACCATCGATCATGTCGATTAATGTGTTGGTCGCTGGAAAAGAAAAAGGTTGAGATACAGGAGATGCTATTCTGAGTGCCTATAATGCTCGTCCTTCAAATCACGCTAATCGCAGGAATGACAAGTCTTACCAGCGACAAGCAAAACGTCCCATTCCCTACAATGCCCAGCAACACCCAGCGCCACGCACCTTCTGCGATAACATGTTCTGCAAAACTCCTGTAGGCCACGTCAAGTCAGACCGTTTTTCTTACGGAGGAGGCAAGGCAGGAAAGTATCCCAAAAACTTTCGTGGAAGGAAAGATGTCCACCTTGCACCTGAAGCAAGGATTGCTGCGCGACGGAAACAGGCTCTGGCGTCCACTGCCAGGACTAGATTTGCAGGCTTGGCCGAATCCACAGAGGACACTGAGGAGGATGTGGAGAAGGTCATCGGAACTGTCGAAGATGGTTTTGCCTTCATGATAGTAACCCCAGACAAACCTGATGACGATGACATCACAATCGATGAGGAGATCAGAGTCAATGTGATTGTTTGCAGCACCACCATCAAGCAGGACGACTCCGTCAACCATGATACGGGTGCATTGCGACACATCTTTCACAACGCCAAAGTCTTTCATGACTATAAATCATTTGACTCTCCATTGAATGTTCATGGTTTCGGCACAAACCTAACAACTCAGGCAATCGGGAAGGGGAAGGTCATGATGAAATCCACTTACGACGGCACTCAGCGTATCTTCTCCATATCAAACGCTCTTCACATCCCAACAGCATGCTGCAATCTCATTTCTGAGTCACGATTAGACCGGAAAGGTGTTAATACACAGACAGGAAAAGGAAGAATCACCTACTACAATGCTGCCGACGTCCCATTTGCTACCGGTGATATTGTTCACGACTTGTACAAGATGGATGTCAAGATGGTAGAAGCCAATAGCACGGAAGCAAACACAGATTTGATCGCTGTGATGGCTCCCTCAATGGCAACTCCGAATCCGATCAATGCAATAATTCTGCCAGTGACGTCACTTTTTGGCCCAGGAGAACAAAGTGATGCCGACAAGCAGCAGGGTTTTTCCATTGTCTAGTTGGCCACATAGACGTTAAAGGGCTTCAAAGTGCCACCACAGGATTACCAATAGACACCGTCCATGTCGACAACTGCCGTGTATGTGCCCTCGCCAACATTAAGTGATTCAAGTTCCCTCGCAAGGCTTCACATCGTGCTGATCGCCCACTTTTCCGTATTCACTGTGATATATGTGGCCTGCTGCCCATTGGTTATGGTGGTTTTCAATATTTCATCACGTTCATCGACAACTCATGCAGATTTGTTTCTATATATTTTCTCAAACGGCGATCTGACGCTCTCAAATGTTTTCAAGAATTTTGTGCCGCCGTTGAAAAATTCCTTGGATACTCAATCATTTTTCTCCGCATTGACAATGCTCCCGAGCTCATCTATGGCCAATTTCTAGACTACTGTAAACAACATGGCATAACTTACAAATGCACTGTTCCCAATGCATCCCAACAAAATGGTGTTGCAGAACGCACAAATCAAATCGTTGAACAGATGACTTGTGCTATGCTGGTCGACGCAAGCCTCACTTTCTGGTTTTGGCCTTTGGCAGCACAGGCTGCCGTACACATCAAAAATTGTATCCCTCACGCATTGAACCCACCTGACATTACTCCGTTCAAAGGATGGTTTAAACAAAAACCAGACTTGTCCCATCTCCGACCATTTGGGGCACTTGTTACTAGGAAACCTGACTCCACTGAGCTCATGAAGCTTGACACCTGAGGAGAGGAAGGTCACTTCGTCAGAATATGCACGTGACTCCAAAGGATATCTTATCTGGTTTCCCGATGCAAGAGTTGTTTGCCCACGTCGTGATGTCATATTCCACGGTTTTCCTGACTTCATTCCTTCTCCACCACTCTCTGACATTCTCTGGGATGACATTCCCTGCAATCTCAAACCGTGCTTCCGTGATGTTGAGGATCACATTGTTCTGGAGCAACAGCCCCAATCCGCCTCTGAGCGTAACCCTGCCACTGAGCATAATCCTGCCTTCGAGCGTATCGAGTATGTGTCAACTAGTCTGGTCTTTGTACCAAATTTTTACCTGTTTAACCAGGTCGTCCTCTGAGACTCTTTCCTCTGTTGAGAGTAATGCCGATTCTCATCCTATGATGGACATCATTGAGGATGTAACTCTTGCTCAATGCTGAACCCCTCGGGTCAAACGAATTCCTGCATGTTTCCTGATTAATCACGTCACTACTACCTCGGATGAAGGGGGGAACAATCTCTTATAGTCCATCCTTTGGTCCAACGACGACGACGAACTCGAAATCGACTGTGATGAAGGAGATTTTCCAAAACTGGCATGACATTTCATCGACACAGAGGTTGCGTTCGCAGGTGCTGCCCTTACTGAACCCATTGATGATCCAAATGAGAAAGATCCTTGCACGCTCCAGGAAGCCAAGTCGTCAATTTATTGGACGTACTGGCTTGCCGCAATCTACGAGGAATTGGAATCATTGAAGGTGAAAAGAGTATATGATGAGGTTAATGAATTACCTCTGGGACGGAAAGCTATTGAGTCAAAATGGGTCCTACACATTAAACGCGACCATGAAGGATGCATCTCAAGGTTCAAAGCACGTCTTGTAGCAAAGGGATTCACCCAAATCCCAGGTCAAGATTTCAACTACACATTTGCTCCAGTCGCACAGTGGAAGGCCATTCGTCTTGTACTTGCTCTAGCCGCGGACTTCAACATGATATTATGACAAATTGACATTAAAACAGCATTTCTCAATGGTCCACTCACCGAAGAACTGTATCTTCGCAAATCCTCCATAGTTGGGCTCGGATTCTGGAGGTTACTGAAAGGTCTGTATGGTCTAAAGCAAGCAGGTCGACAATGGTACCTGGAGCTCAACCTACGGCTCGAGATAATTGGATTCCAATGAACACAATCAGACTGGAGTGTCTATCGACTTGTTCGAGGCACCGAACAGTCTATCATCACTACAAGTGTCAACAACATGCTTATTGCATCAACCTCACAGATTGAGTCAGACGACGTTGTTGCTTCATTAGCATCACAATTCAAAATCACAGACAATGGCGAACCCAAACTACACCTTGGATGCTCCATAGAACGCGATCGTACCAATCAAATCATTTGACTTAACCAAAAATCCTATACCGAATCTATTCTACGTGACTTTGGGTATGACAACTGCAATTCTGTCACCACACCTATGGATCCCGGGGTACGTCTAGTGCCGGTGACAATTGAAGAAGCCCAAAACATTAGAGATTTTCCTTACACCACCATCGTCGGTAAATGCATGTACTTGGCCACATGTATGCACCCCGACATCGCGTATACGGTTTGCGAACTAGCCAGATTCATGGCTAATTATAGAGCAGCTCATGTTGCAGCAGCAAAATGGCTCCTATGATATCTTTGCGGCACATCAGCATATGGAATCACTTTGGGAGGCCGTTCCACCGAGACACCACTGATGTTCAAGGCTCTTACCGACTCTGATTGGGGAATGGGTGACACACGAAAATCTGTTTCAGGTTTTCTCATCATGATGGATGACTCACCACTTTCTTGGAGCTCGAAGCAACAAGCAGTTGTCGCGCTCTCATCATGCGAAGCAGAATATCTTGCCACAACACACTGTGCACGCAATATACTGTGGTTTTGCAACCTCTTTGCAGAACTTGGTTTTCCTCAGAACAAACCAACTTCATTGTTCTGCGATAACCAAGGGACTGTTGCATGCACACACGATCCACATGCTCACTCGAAGATGAAACACATATCTATTCGAAAGCATTTTATTTGTGATTGTATTATGCGACGACTAATTGATGTCATTCATATTTCGAACAGGGAAAATATCGCCGACCTTTTAACCAAACCACTCCATCGTGTACTTCTTATGCATTGGGTCAAGCTACTATGACTAGACGCCAGTCAAGGGGGGGTGTTAGATCATGCCTTGGCATCATAGATGTCAACATTTCATATATCATCCATTTCCGTTTACAATCCGTTCACCATTTCGTTTACTATTATAGAGATCCTGGACAGTGAGACAACTCTTAACGTTTCTCTCACTGTTCCAGGTACGATGGACTTACAGTACAGTTTATTAGTATACAACTAACATTTCTCTCACTGTCCCAGTCCCAGTCCCAGAATATCATACTATATCCTTAACAGGAACCGTCTTTTAAACAAGCTTCTTTGCTCACTCGGTTTCAAGCGTCTCATTTCGGACCAGTGCGTATATATCCGAGGCATGGGCGTCGAAACG